>BSBK01007769.1:0-272500 GCA_027943335.1 Chamaecyparis obtusa | reverse complement strand
CCTTAGAACCCCGCAACCGCGACGTCCGGCGGTTAGTCGCATGATCGCATAGTTCGGAAACGGGCTATGTGAACATGCGACAACCCGCACCTTAACTGCCAGCATAACCACCGCCACTACCCGCCACTAAGTAACGGTCCCACCAAACATATCCACCTCAGCACCATGTCACCGCTCCCCACCAATGTGGCACCCTTGTCGTATGATCGCAAGGCCGAAAGATGGACCTTGCGATCATGCGACAAGGCAACAAGACTACCACCTCACCACCCGTCGACCAATGGAACACTGCCACCTCAGCATCCAGAAGATGCCCCATCACCACCTGCCATCGGGCCCAAGGGACATGTGGCAAGCGGTCGCATGATCGCATAGCCAAAAACTGGGCTATGCGATCATGCGACAGCCAACCCCAGGCTGCCACATCACCGCCTCGGACCACACCCTTTTTCGCCAACGGGCCCAAAGCGACAGATGCCAACCGGTCGCATGGTCGTATGTCAAAAATTCCTGACATGAGATCATGCGACAACCAATAAGAACATGCCCCCTACCTCCCCTCTGACACCGGGCCCACATCACGCTCACACAAGAAAATCCAACGGCCGTCGCAAAAGCGCAGAGGTTAAACACCGTGCATCTTCACCAGGTGAACAAGCAACGTCCACAGATCATGTCCGAGATTTAACCCCTTTAGGCAACATGAAGAACTGCGACCCACGCGGACAGGTGGCAAGCGGTCGCATGTCAGAAAAGTCTGACATGCGGCCATGCGACAACCAATCAGGAAAAGCCTTTGAAGACCCGAGCCCACCATCCATCGTACTTGCACAGTTAGAGAATGCCAACAAACAGGGCAGAAGTGCGGGGTCGAAAATATCCAAAGTTTTCACAATGGAAAATGATCGAAAACACAGGATTTCCAACAGACCGAAAGGTAAGTGCACAAAAGCCGGAAGGCACAGGTTGAAAACAACAAGGGTTTTCACATAGACCGAAAACATCATGAATTTTTTAAAACACTGTGAGTTTTCGACACTGTGATAGATTTTAAAAACATTTCCTGCAGACTTTGAAACTTGAATAACTTTCTGGATTTTACAATTCAGCACGTGCAATCTGGACTGGAGCAAGGTGACAACATGAAGAACACAGGGCAGGACACTTAACAAAAACATTTGCAGGGAGGAGGCCATTTTCAAAAGATTTTTGCTATGACAGAAAAATGGCCTAACAAAACCCGAAACCCACCATGAAAAAGCCAAGCCCTAGACCCATGCTTACCTTAATGTGGGCAACTCAAAATCCCATCTGACTTCGTCTGATGTTCAACAATTGGACATTACTTATCATGAAAAAGTCAAGCCCCTAGACCCATGCTTACCTTAATAGACACCACAATGTGGTCAATGCACAATCCCATCAGGTTTCTTGTGAACAGTTGGACCTTCATCATAGTCTGCATTTTGATGCTGCTTCATCTTCTTCCACTGTGATAGACTATGAGCATTCTTCCACAATATTTGGGAATGATAGGAGATATGTTTTCACTTGAACCTTCCTCCAGACCTCCACTGGAGGAAGATGAAGAAGACCCTTCTCTGTAAATTTGTTTAAATGCTGGGATGTCTTATTTTTCATTATAACCTTTTGTTATTTCCTTTATTTTTACTTGACCTAAAATGTCTGCTAGAAGCGGTTTAAAGGTGCCCAAACAGATCTATCTGGTTTTGGAAGATTTGTTTCTTGACCTAAAATGCCCGCTAGAGGCGGTTTAAAGGCTTTTTGAACTCCACAAATCGGCTTGCAGTGCTGCCCATCTAGACGGGGTATACAACTGAAATCTCAAGGATCCTGTCTTTAGTGATGTTTAGAATTGAAGTTTATTATATTGCCAATCTTAGTGTTCTTATTTCTTTTCTACGATGTTGATGTGCTGCTTTCTAATGTATTTCGAGGCAGCATCTATACTGATATAATGTAATATAATTATATATAATTTTGTCTAATGTCACGGTTTCAAATTACTTATTTCGCATCGATAGACAGTTAAAAGGTTTTTAATCTCCACAAAATTGACTTCCAACGCTGCCCATGTGGACGGGGTACATATACTGATCTCAGAGCTAATTTCTTCTTTGAATTATTGAAGTTGATTGTATTCCCAATTTTAGTATCTGATTATTTTTCTCTGATGTTGCAATGCTGTTTTATGTTGTATTTACAAGCACGCTCTGCATTTCTAAGCACACGCAGAAGCAATGTAATAAAGTGTATGTCTAGTGTCACGGTTTCAAATTAATATTTCCTCGTATTCTTCTTTTAATCGAGTTTATTAATAATTTGTGAAATGGCAAATATTTACGTATGATTGAAGATGGGAGCGAAACCCTAATCAAGCGCTCTGCTCATTCAACCCAATTTAACCTAATAATAGTCCCATATAATTGGACTTTTATGAACTATTGTACTTTGAGCGTCCTTTTATGGAACTAATGCTTCTAATTGTATCATTCACCCAAATAATAATAATTATGCCGTCTTTGAAAGTGTTTCTTCCCTTGATTTTTCGCCCTGCTTATTGGCCTAGAGACAATGAATGTAATAATTTTTCCATGCGGTTTAGCACGCAAATATATCATCTGCTTGTAAAAAAAATGATTTGACATTGGGAGAACATTAGTAGTCATGTGTTTCAATTGTTGTACTAATAAGCTTCACATTAATAAGTTTCAAATGTACTAATAACTTTATTTTTAAATTTTTTAGTTCAAAATTGATTCATTGAAACATTTGAAGAAGAATCTTTGTTAATATTCTTAAGCTAAAATTATTTTTTAAAATAGTCTCACATATGAAAATAAGCAAAAAAATAATGGTCAAAATCAGATATAAAATTATTTTGTAATATAACAGCTACTACTACTCTCCCCTAAGCCACTTTTAATATATTTCATACTTTTCTTGCTACACCACTATTTACCCTACAATCCACCTCCATGATGCCTAGCATTTTTCAAAACAATAGAACTTTTATGTGAGGGAACTTCTATTAAAACAAATTGGATTTATAGAATAACTTTCCAAAATACTTAAAAATTATTATCTGTATTTATTCTTATAAGATCAACATAATAATTAATTTTAATAAATTTATAAACTATTATATTGTCATTTTTTATTATATCAATTTTATATAATAGAAATATATATTATCTTATCTTATATTATAGAATTTATTATTTACTTTAAAAAAGAATTATCTTCATTTTATTGAACATATTCTTTCCCATACACTTGGATGTATAGAGAAAATTGTCTACTTAAATTAAATTTGTTTGATTATATTTGATAAGCGACATAAAATATATGACACATTTTTTTGAACCTAAAAACAAAAAGAAACAAATGTATTTTTTATATATCTCTATTTTTCCCCTAAATTTTCTAAATATCTAAATAAATACTAAATAGGAGATTTAAAATAGAAGTGCCATATTATTTATAAATTTATAACACATTATTAATATAGTATGCAACTTAATAGAAATATATTTTATGCTTCATTAACTAGAGTTTCCTAAATTTCTTTAAGTTATTTCTACAATCTTATAAATTTTAACTAATTAGATATACAATAAATGGAAAGCAAGTGGATTCTTAGACACACATATATAACCCCCAAGATAGTATGAGAAACTATGAAAATGTCCAAGTCAATGAGATGCTTCTACATGCAATCACATTCTCTAGACAAGCAATACATAAAAGTAATAGAAAATGAAGCTTGAAGCTACAAATTTGACAACATATAACTCACTATATAGATGGTAAAATAAGTTCCTTTAATAAATACAAAATCAACTAATAATCTCTTTCCTATATAAATTTGCATATATATATATATATATATATTCTACTAATACTACCTTAATATCGAATGTGCTAATGATATTTGTACTTTCACAATTGATGAAAACCCCATATTCACTAGAAATTTAAAAATAAATAGAACAACTAAGTTAAATATATGCAATATTATAGGTGTTGGAAAGCTTACTTTAAGTGCTAAGTGTCAAATATATTGTTACATACACACTTTGGAAAGTTTAGTGCAAGTAAGATTGGAAAACTTCAATTTACTCAAGCCCAAAATTAGTAGCTTGACTAAGTTGCTCTTTAGGCTTCTCAATCAATTGAACAATCTTGTGGGTGATGAATTTTTATTTCAAACATTTTATTTTCCACTTCAAAGATTATTTTATAAATATGTTCCATAGATTCACTTATGTCCATACTTACCTAATATCATTTTATAGATCTTATTTATTCACCTACATCTCGTGGCTAAAATATTCATCTCCTTTTATTTCAAGGGTATACTAATTGATAGCTTAGATATATTTTCTAACAATTTAGTGATAGTTGGATGTCTAACCCTACTCCTCCAAGATACTACCTACCTTCCATCAAGTATATTTAAAGATCCATTGAGATATTCTCCATATGTACATTCCTTGCAAAATATAGCCCCTCTTAAACACTCCCCAAATAAATATTGACCTTGTATCATAAGCAATGGTCCATTAATATTTGATCATTATAAAAAATATAAATCCATGAGTTTAAAAATTCTAGACACATAGCAAAGTTTTTTGGCTTTTATTTCATAGACAAAGTGGGCTCTAAAAAACATGTGACCTACTTTAATAAACTTTTTAATGATCTATACCATGTTATTCACTTTGATATTATTTACGTGATCTATAATGGTGGCACTGAAGTAGACAACATAGAATATAATATCTCCACGAGCCATTTTAAAATATTTGACCACAAGGCATGGACAATAAATCCCTCTACATGTATTTACTCTATCATACCCAAGCATAACTTCCATACAAAGAGCATGGATTTATTAAACTCATTGCCTATTGACTCCTTTGCAGATGTCATTGGCATAATTATATCTATCTCCCCTAGATCAATAATGTATAATAGAGATGACTACAAGATAATTAAATGTACTACTACAATCATTGATATATCAAATTATACCATGTATAAGCTACACTTTAAAGCTACCATTATTAAATTGGAAGTAAACAAGTCCCTAATAAGTTCCTACAACCAAACCTCTCTATTATTTTTTATCAATCTTAGATTTACAATCTATTGGCATAAAAAATTAATTGATATTATTTTTTCAACTACAATTTCAATCAATCTAGATTTTTTGAAATCCTCGACATTAAAAAATTATTTTGTCACTATAGGGATTCATATGTCTTCCCTTTTCCTATAAAAAAATTGCCTTTTCCCTCATAATTTTGTAAATTCAAAAGATGTTTCATCTATTACAAATAAAATATTTCCTTAAAACTCAAAACATCCTTGTTGATGAAACGTCTGCACTCTCTTCTTCTCGTAACCCAACCCATCTAAAAATATATATGCCCTAATTAAAACATAAAACTCAACCTAAACCAATTTCCCAATTTCACTCTTTTCCACCTTCCTCTGAAAATTATTACATATCTAAAAATTATCTTCATTTAAATATAGATAGCCTTTCAAACATTTAACATTTATAGTCGATATAAAAAGATATGTAGGATTAATAAAAAAATGTTATCACTTCTCAAAATAGAACAATATGGACCCTAGTGAGAAACATTGATGTCTGCAAACACTAAATCAAACAAAGTAGATGTTGATATCAAGGATTTTCCATGTCTTTTAAGTTACCTATGTAAGAAGGGGGAAACTCAAATATAGTGGCAACATTATTTATTTTCCTTTGTGTATTTCTATAATTGCATCCTAGTTCTCCAAATGTATAGATGGATTCTAGACATAATAATAGTAAATGAGGTAAATATTAGGCATAAATGACATAACTTCTATGATAGGAGAGGATATGTCTATGAAGCATTAAAATATAAAATTTTCAATGGCCTATATGTTAGTGTTATAAGGCACTAAGAGGGGGCATGAATCAGTGCAACCATAGATCTTAAAACCTTTTTCGAAAGCCTCCAAATTAAGTAACATGCAAGTGATATTATAACATAAAAACAAAGAAAATGAAACATTCACAACATGCAACACAAGAACACCAACGTTTTCTCATGGAAACCCTTGGTTAGAAGGAAAAACCATGGTGGGAATTAGTACCCATGAATTCTCACTATTGCAACAATAAGATTTTCCCTGTTAAAGGCATTACATCACCCTAGTAAGGGCATACCTGATTAAGAGTATCTATAGCCCTATTAAAAGCTATTACAAAATATTTTTTAGGAGCTACCCGATTAAGGGATTTAGAAACTCCTTCTAAGAGTCACTTGGTTGGAGGATTTAATCTTAATACTTGTTAGGATCTTTCTCACCCTATTAGGAGTGACCATGTTAAGGGATTTAACTTGCAAACATGTTAGGATTCAAAAAGTGATGGTGATATAAAAAATAAAACTCACTACTTAATAGATCTGATGTAGTACTACTTAATGGACTACTCAAAATATTATAACACCTCTTCCCTAACTCCTTTGATAACCTTCATGCATCACAACACATTGTAATACAGTTTACATCTCCTTTTATAGACTTTTTTCTATGTCAGTGGAAACCCCAAATGTGTTACCTAAGTCACCTTCCAAATAAACTAAAACAAATTGAGTGAGCGTACCAATTCATTATTTTAAATTCCTTAATGTTGGTCCTAAATAATTCAATAAGAAATTAAAACATACTTTTACTTTTTCTCCACTGGTTTACCAAGTCCATCAGACTTACTCTGTCGGTATTTTGTTCTAGCCAATATCACATGTTCCCTTCCTCAAATCTCTTCCTGTACTATAAATTAGCTGATGTGATTCTATACATAGATTTATATGATATCTTTAATGCTTCCACATGAACTGCATAACCTAAGACCTCTAAAATCTTTATCTCTAATTATCTATTCCATAGATGAGTACCCTACAATCGGTACACTTGAACACTTAGTAACTTTACTTAGTCAATCCAATGCACTGTCAATATTACTGATCTATCACTCATAGTATTCTTTTTTGCTAGAAATGACAATACCGCTTCTACACTTGGTGCTCTTGGACTCAAGCACCTTCATCAAAATGCCAACAATCTCCACCTTTAGAATTAATGACAACATTAAGTGAAAATTTGACTAAGTGGAAACACTTGCAAAAAAGTATCTCTTGAACTATACATGACTCCCCCTTACATAAATCTCCCTTTGATATCTATAATCACACAATATTTCACTAACCACTGACTCCCCCTTTGAAAACAATTAAAAAGATGTGCAAAAAGTACCAAAAACAAAAAATGTATTATCGATAAAGTAAATGCCAACTTATTTTCTTCTAAATAGATCAACAAAATTGGTCTTTAAGACTTGAAAATCATTTTCCCATGTCTTTTGTAGATTCTCCATGATTCCTATATGTCCTTGTAATAGATAAGCTAGTTCTTCTAGTGAATCTATAGTGCTCATATCCAATAAGGCTAAAAAAACTTTAGCCTCCTTTATTCCCCTTTGCAATATATCCATTTTGGTAATCTAATGATTGTATAGCTCTAAAAATGTTGCTACCCTTTTCTCCTACCCATTATTCTAAGTTTTGAGCTTATGATTAATAATGCTTACTGAAGCTCCAAAACTTGTTACAGCCACCGAATCAAACATGACATCTAACTTCTTGAGCTCCTACTGAGCTTCAACTCTTTTCTACTCAATATCTTGAATAAACTTTGAAAATCATAAATTGTGGCATGCATCTTAAACTACCTTCCTTCAGTGTTTCCTTAACCTAGTTCACACTTACTACTAATGAACCTCTATCAAGCACAATTGGTTGTACCAATTTATCTGATTGTTTCTTTGCATAGTCCTTTCGCACTTTGTGCATACCTACATCTTCAAGACTTTTCATTTGTTCTCCTAAATCTATCACTAATTTATCCAATTGCTCAATAGGTGTATCATTTGAGTCATAATCAATCATAGACACAAAATCAGATAATACATCTCTTGTTGATTGGATGACTTGTGTCTCTTTCTTCTAAGACTTCATCTTATCTCTTTTATCCTTATACTTTATTGCAATAGTAATTCCCATGAGTTCATTAGGGTTCAAGGTACACAAATCAATTGGCCCTTGTATAGCTGGAATATCATCTTCATCATCCAAACTTGGCTTAATAGTAGACATGGAATGTGAATATGTTACTTGTCCTTTTTCCTTATCTATATTCCCTTCCTTTCCTTCTTTCTTTCATAGCTCTCCTTCCACCTCTACATCTTTAGTATGTGTTTGTTCTTTTTTATTGTCATCTCCTCTAGTTATATCTCTGATCGATACTTTTTTATTCTCTTTGGTTGATGCATTCACTATGGTATCATCAATAATAACATCTTTCATGACTTTTGTCCCTGTATTCTCTAAAGCATCCACTCGTCCTTTTGTAATAACCTTGGACTCTTCAGGAACATTCAAGATGGTAATATCATTAATTGTGACCTCAACGCCATCAATCTTCCATCCTCCATAGATATGAGTTATCTATGGCTCATCATTTTCATGTTCTTCTTCTTTTCCTTTCTCTTCAAGACCCAAAAACTTCTTCAATATAGCCTATGTTTCTTCTTGAACTGACTAAGATTCTCCATTGAGTAACATTGCCAACCTTTTCTTGGTCTTGAATGTTGGTCTAATTTTCCCAAGAGTCTCTTTGATTTCCTCCTTTGACATATCTAGTTTTAAATGGACTTAAATATATTCTATCAATTCTTTATCTTGATTTAATGCATCAAGCCACCTAGCTTCAATCTTGTTATACAGAGATGTGGGGATATGTCCTTGAAGCTCAATAATAGATTTTCTCATTTTATTCATACTAAATACAACTGCATCCTTAATTTTCTTTTTTTCTTCTTCATTAAATTTACCATAATTCTTATTAGCATCAACCAATACACCCCACTTTATAATTTTATCTACTATTCTATCTATTGAGATAAACTTACTGATATTCGGTTTCTCAAATTTTATGGTTGGGGAACCAACTACCTTTCATTTCTTACCATTGTCTTTCAACTCCTAGGAATCATTTGATTCGATTCCTTCTTCCTCGCTCCTTTCAGAATCCTTTTTCCTTTGTGCTTTTTCTTTCTTCCTCTTACCAGTAATTTTCCCTACATTCCAGTTGTCTCCTTGACCTTTGGTGACTCAGGCTTAGTAGCCTTAGAAGACTTCTCTTTCCTCTTCACTAGTAACATTTCTAGAGGAGAGAATTTATCCTTCTTCATAGTTGTAGCACTTATAGTTTGTCTACCAGTGTGAGCACTACCAGTTGTAGCAGAAACCACTTCTACTTCTTCTCTTTCTACTATTGCTACAAATTCACTAGGTAAGAGTTCAGAGTTGGGGGCCAATTCCGTGGAAGTTTGTGGTGATGGAAAATTAGGAATACAAAATGGGCGCCCGATTTTTACAAATCGAGCACCCGTTTAGGTTTGGGAGACCGAAGCAATTTGAAAAATCGGGCACTCGTTCAAAAATTAGGCGCCCATTTAGGATCGGGCACCCAAATCAAAACAGACACCCGATTTTTTCAAAACAGGCACCCGATTTGAACAAATCAAGTGCCTGTTTTCAAAATCTATATATTTTTTCTTTTAAACGAAATTGTTGTCATTTTCATCCACAACGAAAATGGAATCACATTTGGTATAGCTCGGGCGCCTAGTTTAGCTTCCCCTGTCGACCCCATCTGCCATTTTTTTCATCTTCCAGGTACGTACTATTCTTTTTTATTATTATTTTATGATTTTTGTCTTTAAAAATTGTAGTTTCAGGTTATTTTTAATTTAAAAATGTATAGTTTAATGTTATTTTCAAAATTATTGCATAAATTTAATTATATTTTATCTTTCAAACTTGTAATTCTTTTTTATTTCAATTTACTTTGTAAATTACCATACTAAAGTAGAAAACTGGTAAAATTTAGGTATACAAAATTACATTGCAAAACCCTACATAGAAAACCAAACCCCTAGATAATAAAACAAAAATGTAAACTTAGATAAAAAAAATTAATTTACAAAACCCTAAACTTAGAAAATCAAAATATAAATTTAGAAAATCAAAACATAAATTTAAAAACACAAACTCTCTCTCTCTCTCTCTCTCTCTCTCTCTCTCTCTCTCTCCTCTCTATGTACTATTGTTTTGTATTATCTTAGAAAATCAAAACTTAGAAAATCATTTAATATAAATTTAGAAAACCAAAACATAAATTTAGAAATTCTCTCTCTCTCTCTCTCTCTCTCAAGTTTTGATTATTTAAGTCATTCAAGTTGTAAGGTAAAATATATTTTATAGTATGTTAACTGTAAATTATCATGTTTTTATTTGTATGCAGATTGGCAATATGGATGATTTTCACATTGATGACCTTATAGGTCAGCATGCACCACCACCTCCTCCTCCACCTCCCCCTCCCCCTCCATCCCCCACCTCCACCTCCACCTCCACCTCCACCTCCACCTAGAGAGCTCAGAGATAATATTAGGAGAAATGTAGAGGACATCTTAAGAGACGTAAAGATTATTAGGCATGATCCATATCTGTTTGTCCAGCTACTATGCCTTGCAGATAGCATGCAAGGTGTAGTAGATTCCATATAGACATTAGACTATGAGATTGATAGTTTTGAGTCATGGAGGGAGTCTATGCATGTATATTATGCTGATGGCCTCACTTATAAAGAGGTTAATAAGTTAAAAATTACAAAAAATGATTTGGCACGCTATTTTTTGAACCCTACAATGGGTGAGCAGATAGTTGGCAAGAAGCCACATATTTCGATTAGATGGTGTAGACACCCCGGCATAGCAGAGCATTTTTGGGAGTGGTGGTGGATGGTATTTGACCATCCACCACATGCTAATCATGAGGTCCCACTTTATTTTTTGAAGAAATTATGGGCTGAGTTTGAATTGGGTAAGAAACCCAATTATTTTGACATGAGAGCATTTCAAGGGGTTGGCCGGGGCATGCCACAGGATAGACCAGGGGCCAAATTGAGTGACAGAACTAGAAATCATGTGCGCAATGAGCCCCTTGTTCCTCTTCCATCTCCTGTACTTCCTGCACTTGTCTATCATCGAGCAGTGCAGTCATCTCTTGGTTCTTTGAGTGCCCTTACGGGCAATTTGTTACAGCACATGACCCAGGCGAGGACTACCCCCAGCATAGCACATGTTTGCATGAGTTGTGGGGGTATATGTACGGGTCCCCAGTCTGATCCTGATGCTACCCATGCTGCCCATGGTGGATACGGTGATGATGTTGGTGGTGTACATGGTGTATATGCCGATGATGATGATGGCATGCATGGTGATGGCAGACATGGTGATGTCGGAGATGATATCTCATCATATGTTGATTTACTCAATGTAGATGATGATCATCCCGCACAGGTAAATTTAATTATAATTTAAATATAGTGCAATATTAAATTTCTTATTTATACAATTATGAGCCATAACATGTGGATTTTTTGGTGAAAAGAGGAGGGTTGACCCTCCAACATTCATTAGCTATCATCATATGACATCGACACCTTGACATCTCAGTGCTTCATTCACGGTATGCACTTTGATCTTGATACATTTAAACTTTAAACAAAATAAACTTTAATTGATAATGTGTTTGACATATTTTTGTGATTTTGTAGGATCTCTCATGTACCACTGAGATTGGCAATCCTTCATTCTCTGCCCCACCAATCACCGAGAGTCAGCCGCATATACCTGTAGTATGTTTTTCATTTATTAATTTTAAGTATTTGTATCTTACTAATTTATGTACAACTTTGATTCACACTTATTTTTTTGTAATTGTTGGCTTTTGGATTGTCTCATGTTGCACAATCACATTTACATCCTGACTCATCGGTGACATTAGCTACGTGTCACACACAGGTAATGTACACATGTTTTTATTCCATATTTATATATTTAATCAAGTTATATATACTTTATAATTTATGTATATATGTACTATAAGTTTGATTCATGCTTTATATATGTTGTTCAGGTCGACACCACCATGAGTCTTGGCATGGCTACAGAATTAAGCCAAATGCATCCATCGACACTATCCTTTGAGGTGATGACTAATTTAAGTAATTTCTCAATGTTCTATGTGTATCTAGTAATTTTTCAATGTCATGTGTGTATCTAGATCTTTTTCAATGTCCTGTGTGTATCTAGATCTTAGATGATTAATTTAAATAATTTTTAATTTGTACTTTAAATTTTTTTACAGGACTTGGCTTCATCCACTTTTCATGTAGTTGAGGATGAGGGTACTCGAGACCAGACAGAGCAGGATGAGGGTACTCAGGACCAGATAGAGCATGTTGATGCATCACAGTCCTCTTCACGTGGAGTGAAGAGGACTGTAGATCAGCTAGATGAGTAGAGTTAGATTATGATGACTATTTGGACTATTTGGACTTGTTTTATGATGACTATTTAGACTTGTTCATTTTATTTATGATGACTATTTGGACTTGTTTTATGATGACTATTTGGACTTGTTCATATTATTTTTTATGACTATTTGGACTTGTTTTATGATGACTATTTGGGCTTGTTTAGACTTGTTCATATTATTTTTACTTGTTGTTAGAGTAGGACTTGCATTATATACTAGTCCACTTGTTATCATATATTGTACTTGTACTTGTTTTTAGAGTAGGACTTTGTTTTGTGATTGTATGTATATATCATGATTTGATATGATGGACATTATGATACATGTAAATTATTTTAGGACTTGTTATGTTATTTATCTTAATCATGAGTTGTTATGTAATTTATCAATTTATCTTAATCAAGACTTGTTATGTAATTTATCAATTTATCCTTAAAAAAACATCTATCTAACAATGAGATCTATTAATTCATGTGTAATTGATCTAAGTACAATATCTAGATACGTGTTACAAGTAATATGAACACTTTGATTAACTATAAAAAAAATCATCTAGATCTAACAATGACATCTATTAATACATGTAATTGACAATAACAATATGGATGTTACAAACTTAATAACTATTAAACAATGAGATCTATTAAGTGAACATAATCTGACCAATGTGGATAGTTTAATATTTACAACAAAATTAGGTGAATCTATATCTCTAAATTATAAATTATGACACTTCAAAGAAGACGTGTAGAAAACATATACAAATATGACAATTGAACAAAAACTTACTGTATGCAAATTAGATGTCTAACAACTAGAAATGATAAATTAACTATAAAAGCCAATGAATCTATCTAATGCAAACACAATGAAGAATGCAAAGTAACTATGAAATGATTAAAATAATTCAATTACCTTCACCTACCATGCAACTTGTCTCCATTGTCCTCCTAGCTTTGATTTCTTGAAGATGTTGAGCTCTCAAATTTCCAATATGAAGCCTTCTCCCAAGATGCTACCAAAGTGTGGAGATTGATTGAAATTGTGTGCACAATAGCTTATGCAAACTAATGGATGAAATGCAAATTGAAATGGTGATTGCTATGGAATGCTTGATTGCTTGAATGCTTGATTGATTAAATGCTTGAATGCTTGGATGCTTGAATGCTTGTTATCAAAAATACCTATTAGCTTTCAAATGGGAAATGAGGCTCCTTTTATAGAGTTTTGGAGGATCTAGGCCTAGGTGGCTGAATCCTACGGTTGAGAATGAAAGATGGAAAATCCTAGGGCTAGGATTGACTTGGTTGAAGGAGTTGAGAGAAAGGGGGATGTAGTTGGAATGTGAGAGGAAGAATAGGGATGATGTTCCTCTCATATTGACATGGAGGAGAAGAAGGTGGAAGGGAAAGACACATGTCAAGTGTCTCACAAAGACCAAAGAGAGAAAGAGGGAGAGACCTTTTCCTCATGAGGACTCTTTGCACAAGTGTCCTATGAGTCACCCTTGACCCTTAGAGGTGGCTTGAGAAGCCCCTTAGGAATAGAGAATGTCTCTTGACTTGGTTGTTGAGAGGACATGTGGTCATGAGACCAAGTCCTATGAGGCCACATAGCCCTTAAGAATAGGACATGTGTGGGTGAGGATAAATATGAATAAATAATTAATAATTATTATTTATCTTAGCCAAGGTGATGTGTCAAGTGACTAGGTGGATGAAGTGGACTAGGAGACTTAGTCATATTTAGGTGATTGTGTATTTAATTAAATCACTTTAATAGACTATTTAGAAGGCTTAGGATATAGAATTAGACTATAGTGAATTTATTAAATAAATTGAATAATTTACTTAATAAATAGAAGAAATAAATATTAATTAAATAATAAATGTTTAATTAATCTATCAAGTCAATAGTAATTAAATAATAAATATTTAATTAATAAATGAAACCATTTTTAAGTGTATACACTTACATGTATAAATTTGATTCAACCTAATGTACCATCAGCATCCTCTCTTTTCTGCAATGCAGATCTATGTTCTTCCTGACATCTTGCATCATAAAAATAAACATGTTGAAATGTTAGAATTTGTGTACTCGAGTTCATTTAAAGTTAATTTTAATTTTAAAGTTAATATGACAATTGAACAAAAACTTACATGTATAAATTTGATTCAACATAATGTACCATCAACATCCTCTCTTTTCTGCAATGTGTCTATGTTCTTCCCGACATCCTGCATCATAAAATAAACATGTTGAAATGTTAGAATTTATGTACTCAAGTTTATTTAAAGTTAATTTTAATTTTAAAGTTAATAAGACAGTTGAATAAAAACTTACATGTATAAATTTGATTCAACCTAATGTACCATCAGCATCCTCTCTTTTCTACAATGCGTCTATGATTGCCTCATGCTCTTCCATTGAAAGTGTCCATAAAATTTTATTAGCAGGTCTCCCTTTGTATCTTTCCAATTTGATATTTGTTGCCACTACCAAATGGGAATAGTGTATAATCTTCTTTTCTGATTGGTAGTCTTCAAAAGTTGGTAAACCATTCCTTCTTGTTAGGTATTTGTGTAGCCATGTACCAACTACCACAATAGACCCAATTGGATACTGAAAATTATCATCATCTACTTGATGACATATCAACTTTTTATTGGGTTCTACACATCAAGTTAACCAATACTCTATCTGCTCTTCATTAGCCTCGGGTGCAACAACAGCATACACATGTCCTGCAAAACAAAATTAAGTACATGTGCACTGTAAATAAAACTTTTTTAAATTAAAGGTTTATAATTCAAATATATATAATCATAAATTATATGACATACACATGTAACTAATATATAATTTAAAGTTTTACAATAAATTGTATTAAATTACCAAGTTGTATGAGATCTGAAACACGATCATAATCTTCTAATGCAAAGGCATGATCTAGGTCTTCATTTATTATAACATCTTCATCTTGTCTCTCACTAGGTGTTAAGGATTTTTTTTTCCATTCTTCAACCCATTCTATATTCTCGCATTCTTCCCATTCACCTGCAACACAAAATTGACAAAAACATGCAAGCTCCCTAGTCCATATAGTCCAAGTGTTAGAATTAGAACTCCTAAATGAATGCCATTTACTCGATCCACTGATTGTATTAAAATCATATCTTGAAAGGATATTATTCTCTTCAACTAGCCAGAAAAAATGTCTGATTGTAGAGTTTTGACTTGATCCTGTAGACAAACTTGTTTTACACCATTCAACAATTGCACATGCATCTTTAAATTTTGATTTTTCCTCAAATTTGAGTTGCTCTCTACAAAGGGCTCTCTTAACACATGCACTGGCACCATCATGTTCTCCCTTCCCATGTAGTCCAAATATGTTGGATATTTATTTTCGTGTGCATCCTACTCAACCAATAAAACAATCTAGCATTCTTGAATTGTCCTGTGCAATTATCTAACCATATTAGATGTTGTTTTATATGAATTTCTCTCTCCCTTAAATTTTCATAAAAGGTATTAAAACAATACTGGACAAACTCTGATGAGTGTAACTTATTATCACTCATATAGAAATGGTACTCTCTCAATATTTTTTTATCCTCTTTTGTACTATCAGGTGCATGTCTATAGACAATATGAACAAAAATTGTTACTTGCACTGAATTATAATATTGTGGTTGGATCTCATCTTGTGGTGCAAGCGTGTAGTTCTTTGCAAAGTCAACAACTGGCAGTATACTACCAATTGGAAATGTATTCTTACATATGCAAAATTGTCCATCAAGCCATCTAGAATTGTGAGAGTGTTTCACATATTTAGGTACTATCTTACTCTTGAATTCATTCATAAAAGAATTAACACTAAGTTTTTCAGTTATTAGGTCACACTGTTTTCCAACTTTTCCATCCTTCAATGGATACTCAACAGTTTTAAATCTTTGTACATCAACTAATTGTTGTCCAAAATCAAATGAAATATTTTCATGCAAACATTCATCTAATAATGTAAGATTACCACATAAATCACATACACCAGAAACACATGCATTCAAAAGATAAAATTGCTCATTAGGTGGGTTACAAAACAAATTTGATATAAACTCCTTTACAGTTTCAGGTGGTATATTTATACCACATTCCTACAACATTTCATTAGTATGCATAGTAGAATGTATAGATTGAAAAATATCATAATGATAATGAAATCGAATATGAGTTTTGCAACAACAGGTGATTCTTTCTTTGTTAATCCTTACATACCATGGTTTACATTTTTCAAAAGATCTTTGACTAATATTAATAGTTAACACATTATCATCCACAAATTTTTTATACAATTTTGTTTGAGTCATATCTAAAAGGTGTTTTGGATGTGGATCACAAACTTTTGAACTGACTCTTAATTTAAGAACATCTCTAGCATTAGGGCATACTCTTGTTTTATCGTGCCAAAAATTTTCAATCAAAGTTTTGACTTCACCAGTAAGTTTCATGTCAGACCTCGGGAATCTGCCACTGAAGGTCCATAAATAGCTTGTCTGATCACTTTCAAAGTTAACTCTTCTCTTTATAGCTCTTGTTAAAGTTTTACGATTAATATTAAGATATCCACTTATGTTTGAAATCATTCTTTTATCAGTAGTAGTTTTGTTTACTAATGTTGTTGTTATTGCTCGTTGTGCCGCATTACTATCTTTAGAATGAGTTTTCTTTCCAATTGTGTCAAAGGCACTAGGAATAGTTGATACAAATTGTTTTAGAGACTCATCCTTCTTCTTAGTTTTCACATAAATGCCTAACCTCTTCATCACTTTTCGCATTTTAGACATTTTAATTAATTGTAACATTAATTGACATTGAAGCCCAAATTTCTTATTATAAAAAGATTGTCTAAACAATCTGCTCGTGTGTGTCCTAATCTATCTTGATGAAACCAAACCATGCAGATTGTCTAACACATCAATTTTTAATTGAAATTGTTCATTTATTTCATTATCATTCAAATGAGTTTCTTTCTCAATCGGTGTTTCTATGTCTACATTTACATTATTGATTTCAATCTGAATTGGTGTTTGATTTTTAGTTTCAATTGGGGTTTGACTTTCAGTTCCTTTATCATTATGATTAACATTACTAATTTCTGAAATTTCACGTGCAATTAAACTTGTTAATGTATTTTCAGGAATAAAATTTAAATCATTTCTATTGTAACCTGCTTCTAGCAGATCATGAACATCTTTATCAGAATAAGTTGTAACAATTGGATACGAAGACATACCTGTATCCAATACTGGATTAGAAGATGCACTTGATTTTGCTTCTTCAACCTCTACATCCATTATGGTGTCTTTATTGTCCTCCTCATTTGAAACAATTGTTGAACTCGATGCTTCAACATTATTCTAGTTTCGAAGTCTTTCTCTTCTTTCTCGTTCTCATTTTGTCTGCTTCTCTCTATTTTCTGCAATCTCCTCAGGTGTCAGAACCTTCATTGACCTCTTTCTACATTGGTTTGATCTCATTTTTGTACCAAAATTCTAGTTCAAACAATCTTTTCTGAATGTCAGATTCAAAATAAGACAAATAAAAGGAATGTTGGCAAAAATATTCTCTTTGTCTACTGCGAATCAATAGAAAACAAAATGAAAAGTCATTAATCATTAGATCAGGCCCACAGTCTGGTTTTTTTTATTGCAACGGCTCTTTAAGAAATAGGTGCTCATTTTTAGTTTCAAAAAATGGGCGCCCGTTTTTAGATTTACAAAACGAGCGCCCATTTTTTGAATTTAGAAAACAGGCGCCCGATTTATAAATCTATGAGCGGGAACCTTACCTCCTAGCTTGGATTTTGGTTCGGGATAGGCTTGGTCCCACCAAGCCTGTGCTTGACCCTGCAAAAAAATGGCTAAGGCATTACAAAGTAAAATTTATGCCTTGCCATAATTTTTAGGACAAATTCCCAAATGAATTTTTTGATAAAATGAAAACCCATTTTAGCTCTTATTGTGCAGATTATAAAAATATATATTTTATAGTGATATGATGAATTTTAATATTTATACAATATTTATTAAGCCAACGTGGTACCTAAACTTGAAATACCAAGGTTAACTAAAACTTTAATAACTATTTTAATTTTTTGTTTTTTGAAAAATGAGTTATATGTGATCAAACTACATAGAATTCTTTTCAATTTTAAAAAAAAAATTGAAAAAAAGTGAAGTTATCATCAAATTATGGTGTCCGTACACCAGAGATTTCAAAAATGTACTTTATAGTCAATTAAAAATTAATAAAAAAAAAAATATTTAGTAAAAAAATAAGATAAAATATTCTAATCAATCTTCAGTGTTTTAGGTACCTTTTCCCAAAAGGATTCCCAAAAATACATTCATTTACTTCAAAAAAGGGTGTCCGTACACGCGTGACGTGTGGTCCTGAAACAGGCATTTTGAAAAAGTGGTTTTTAGACATGCATACTAAAATTCAATTTATACCATGTGGGTATTGAAATAAATTACATATTTGAAAACTAGGTTCCGAGCACTAAATTTTATATTACTGAAGTTTTCCAAGATTCAATCTTTAAGTGCTTCAAATTTGGACATCAATTGACAAAAATTTTGAAAAATAGAGAAAACACTTCCACTTTTTGGCCAAAAGTGGGACCCAACTTCTTGCAGCCACCCCACTAGCTTTCTCTACATCATACTTGGTTGTTTCCTTATCTATCATTTATTGAGTGAAACCTTTCTTTAATTAAAATTTCTCTACTTCCTTTCTTATCCTTTCCTCTATCACCAGTTGGTTTAGTTTCCTAAAGACTTCCACATCCTTCTCTTTAAAATTTCCAAACCTAGGTTCATTTGGATATACCAATTTTGACAATAGATCATTTGCATGTAGATTTAGCATATCATCCTCTACCTCCCATAGGCATGGACCAAGAGGTTCTTGGTTCAACTTATTCCATAAGACGTGTATCTATACATCTACCATAAAGTAGATAACTTGTCCTTTTACTACTCTACAATCTCATAAGGGATTCTCTATGGGTATGTGCAAGATCATGAGGGGCCAAAAAGTGGCGATGTAAAAAAATCCACTTTTCACTCATCCAAAAGTGCATGAAAACACTTGTTGACTTTTGAGTAGGCCTGGGTGTCAGTACACCTGAGCAAAGCTGACACCAAAGCACAGGCCTAATCAGGTACCCAATATCATATCGGGTATTGGGTACATGAAACCTGTGGCATAAATCAAAACCCAGGAGTCATTTTCCTCATTTCTCCTCACGATTTGGGTTTGGAAAATGGCTTGAAATATCATATACATGATATTTTCAGGTATCTAATTTTTGCAATAATAAATTTGATCTCCACACTATATGGTAAGTACATTCTTTGTAGATTTTGATTGTTTTATTTCATTTTGATGCTAAATGTAGTTTTTTTGGTTGAAATAGGGTTTTGTATTTATTTTTACAATAATATATGAAATCAAATTGAAATTTAGATTTTTTTTATATTTAATCAGCGATGGTTGACAACAATGAAGAAAATAACCCTCCCGCACCAAATAATGATCCCCAAAACAATCCCCCATTTCAAAACCCTCCATCTTTACAAGATTTGATACAAGATAATTTGAACACAATACGGGGTTTCCAAAACACATATCAGAATATACCTACATTAGGTCCCATGCTTGCCACATTAAATACTATTGTTCAAAATATTGACACGCTCATGCAGCAACATAATTTGGCTCTTCATTGGCGTGATGATATGCACACCCAATTTGATGACGGGCTTGACCATGATGGGATTGCAACCCTTAATATAAGTAAGGAAGATATAGCCTCTCTTTTTTTGAATCCTAAAACCGGAATACTAGTTGACCCCAAAAAACCCAAATTATCAATAAAATGGTGCACAAATGAAGCAATGCGCACACACTTTTGGGATCGTTGGTGGATGGTTTTTGATAAACCACCCCATAGCAATTTGGAGCTCCCTTTCTATTTCATAAAAAAATTGTATGCTGAGTTTGTGCTTGGTCACAATGTTAATTATTGGAGTATGAGGCCCAACATGGGCATAGGCAGAGGAGCTCCTCAGACTAGGCCATTTGTCCAGCGCAAAAAGGCCACTACCTTTATCCCCCCCCACTGATGTCTCACCCCCTCCTCGAGTGCAGCATCTTGATATCATTGCAGAGGCTACCTCACAGACTATTAGGGCCATTCATTTGTTGAGTGATCAATTGATCATGCAGACTAGGTCAGTATTGCCTCCTGGTGTGGATGATGCTAGTGCATCGACATCTCACCGGAGTTCACATGTATGCGAGCCCCATATTTACATTACATGCAAGAATATGTGCCTCGGACCGCTTACTGATGCTGATACATATCAGTATGTTGTTGATGAGGAGGATGTAGGAGACGCATCTGCAGAGGCTGCAACACCTCATGGAGCATCTACATCTCATGAGAGTGCTCAGGAGGTGTACGCAGAGCCATGGACTCCAGTTGATACAGTAAGAGTAAACATTATAAATAAATTTGTCACATGACTTATTTAATTTATTTATTTAGATTAGTTTTAATGATTGCATGCACTTATGTATATATATTTTTTCCATTTATGTTCAATTGATGACACAAGAGGAGTTGAGATAGGTGGATGAGTCCATAGCTTTGGCCATTTCATTTGGCCTTGATGCCTATATGGTATATTATAAATTATGTACCCATTAGTTTTTTTTATATCATTTGTTGTACATGCTTAAATCTCTATCAAGTAGAGCAATAAAATTCATACATTTACTAATATATTGTACTCTTGTAGACTACAACCGATGTTAGTGGGGGGCATCAAGGGGTTCCTTCATCAGGTGTTGACAAAGGAAAAGTAATTAATTGTTTAAGATTAATTATGCATGCATATGTATGCCACTTGTGAGTACATAATAAATATTTTACTTGAATTTATTGTATAGGGTGTGGCTATTAATGATTTTCTGACACGGGTTAGGGAGCCTAGGCTGACAAGCATCTCGATTCGGAGTGATAGTCTGATTGTACATAGACTTTTACATATTGTTATTTGTATTTTGTAACCAAGGTTGTTATGATGAAGTACATTTATATATAATTGGCAATCATTTTACTCTCATAGGTTACTCCTAGTGTGAGGGAAGGCCCACGAGAATCTTTCGTATCTTTGTTGACCCAGCCCACTATTCCAGAGGAGGGATCACCAGATGTAAGTTTTAATTTTAGTTGAAATCATGTCCTATTTTGTAGATTTATTACTCTATGTTGCGCCACTCTACTAATCTCATTATTGCAAATATATATTTATAGGTCAGAGTTGGTATTGTTGGCATGGTCCCTTCGCTACCAAGAACTTATGCTAGGACACCTGATCGTGGTAGGTGACCGAGAGGCTAGGTACAAATATTTGTATTCAGTTATAATTTTAATTAAATTAGTGTTTGAATTATAAATTATATATATATATATATATATATATATATATATATATATATATATATATATATATATATATATATATATATATATATATATATATATATATATATATATATATATATATATATATATATATATATATATATATATATATATATATATATATATATATATACATATACATATATACATATATACATATACATATATACATATACATATATACATATATATACATACATATATATATACATACATATATATATACATACATATATATATATATATATATATATATATATATACATATATATACATACATACATATATATATATATATATATATACACAGATATATATATATATATATATATATATATATATATATATATATATATATATATATATATATATATATATATATATATATATATATATATATATATATATATATATATATATATATATATATATGTACAAATCATATAATGTAAGCAATCTAACTTGGGTTTGAACTCATTTTTGATGCAGGATCAATCAGAGCATAACACTTCTTCAAAGAGGCTACATTTTGATGACCCCCCTATGGCATATGATGTAGTTTTAGTTTTGTGGTCATTTAGAGATGCCACTTGGCACATTTTGAGATGGCATATACGCCACATTATACACCTTGAAACATTGATTTTGTAGATATTTTGAAATGGCATGTGCCATATTTGTATATGGAGATACTTTTGATACATTTGATACTTTCTATATATAGAACATGTTCATTTTTATGTTGTATTTGCGTTATCTTTTGTATACATATTTATTATTCATGTTTATAGAATTGAATGGTGAAGTTATATCTTGACTATGATTATCATTATGATTTAAATTATATCTTGTTGAAGTTACATTTGTTTTTCTTTACTCTGGAATAGCTTGTTCATGGAGCTTATTATGTTTGAGGTTTAACTTCTATAGATTTTCTATGTTCTTATGTTTCATATCATTATATATACTCACTTAATTCACTTAGTACTACATTGTTTCAATACTATGTATATACTCACTGTGTATATAACTCATCATATTGGGGTTTACTAAATGCATAGAGAAATGTAGCACTTGTGCTGTTAGGTCACTTGGGTCGAGCGTGGTCACGAGTGTTCCAGTGACTCTCTGGGCGGAACGGAGTTGTCACTGGTGTTTACCTAGCCAACTAGAGCCGATGGAGTAGACGGTTCAATGCAATGTCAGACGGTTTGAAAGATACGTTGCTAAGCCGCTTTCAACTGACCCTCACTGCAAGTTTTGGCATCAACTGAGATCATCTTGCCAAATGCAAACGAAGTCGAATCACCCAAAACTGAGAGAGGTTATTGTAGACCTCAAAAACATGATCATATAACACCTAACATTTTGTTGATACCTCTCATGAGGTTCAAGATATGAGCCCCAGAAGATTGCTTCCCAATCGTGCTTAGTGCACCTTGGGGTCAATTAGGTCGAGCATGGACGCGAGCATTCTGGTGACTCCATGGGTGGAACGGGGTTGTCACTAATGTTTACCTATCCAACCAATGTCAATGGAGCAGATGGTTCAATGTAATGTTGGACAGTTTGAAAGATACGTTGTTGAGCCACTTTCAACTGACCCTCACTACAAGTTTTGGCATCGGCTGAGATCGTCTTGCCAAATGAAAATGAAGTCAAATCGCCCAAAAATGAGGGAGGTTATTGTAGACCTTAGAAACACAATCCCTTAGCACCTAATGGTTTGTCAATACCTCTCACAAGGTCCCAGATACGAGCCTTGGAAGATTGTTGTCCAATCATGCTTAGTGCACCTTGGGGTCACTTGGTTCGAGCATGGTCGCGAGCATTCCAATGACTCCATGGGTAGAATGAGGTTGTCACTGGTGTTTACCCAGCCAACTGGAGCTAATGGACTAGATGGTTTGATGCAATATCACATGGTTTGAAAGATACGTTGTTGAGCCACTTTCAACTGACCCTCACTACAAGTTTTGGCATTGACTGAGATCATCTTGCCCAATGCAAACAAAGTTGAATTGCCCAAAATTGATAGAGGTTATTGTAGACCTCAGAAACATGATCCTATAGAACCTGATGGTTTGTCAATACCTCTCATGAGGTTTGAGATACAAGCCCCAAAAGATTGCTACCCAATCATGCTTAGTGCACCTTGGGCTTGGGTCAAGCGTGGTCACGAGCATTCTGGTGACTCCATGGGTGGAATAGCATTGACACTGGTGTTTACCCAACCAACTGGAGTCAATGGAGTAGATGATTTGATTCAATGTAGCATGGTTTGAAAGATACGCTACTGAGCCACTTTCAACTGACCCTCACTACAAGTTTTGGCATTGACTGAGATCATCTTGCCAAATGCAAACGAAGTCAAATCACCCAAAACTGAGAGAGGTTATTGTAGATCTCAAAAACATGATCCCGTAACACTAAACAATTTGTTGATACCTCTCACGAGGTCTAAGATATGAGCCCTAGAAGATCACTACCCAATCATGCTTAGTGCACCTTAGGGTCACTTGGGTCAAGCGTGGTCGCGAGCATTTCAATGATTCCATGGGCGGAATGGGGTTGTCACTAAAGTTTACCCACCCAACCAGAGCTAATGGAGTAGACGGTTTGATGCAATGTCACACAGTTTGAAAGATATGTTGTTGAGTCACTTTCAACTGACCCTCACTGCAAGTTTTGGCATTGACTGAGATCATCTTGCCAAATGCAAATGAAGTCGAATGGCCCAAAACTGAGAGAGGTTATTGTAGAACTCAGAAACATGATCCTGTAGCCTTTGATGGTTTGTTGATACCTCTCATGAGGTCCAAGATACAAGCCCCAAAAGATCACTTCCCAATCGTGCTTAGTGCACCTTGGGGTCACTTGGGTCGAGCATGGTCATGAGCGTTCTAGTGACTCCATGGATAGAACGGGGTTGTCATTGGTGTTTACTCAACCAACTAGAGCTGATGGAGTAGACAGTTTGATGCAATGTCACATGATTTGAAAGATACACTGCTAAGCCGCTTTCAACTAACCCTCACTACAAGTTTTGGCATCGATTGAGATCGTCTTGTCAAATGAAAACGAAGTCAAATCGCCCAAAATTGAGAGAGTTTATTGTAGATCTTGAAAAGATGATCGTGTAGCACCTGATGGTTTGTCGATACCTCTCACAAGGTCTGAGATACGAGCCCCGGAAGATCGCTGCCCAATCGTGCTTAGTGCACCTTGGGGTCACTTGGGTCAAGCGTGGTCACGAGTGTTCCAATGACTCCGTGGGCAGAATGGGGTTGTCACTAATGTTTACCCAACCAACCAAAGCTGATGGAGCAGAAAGTTCGATGCAAAGTCAGATGGTTTGAAAGATACGCTGCTGAGCCGCTTTCAACTGACCCTCACTACAAGTTTTGGCATCGACTGAGATCATCTTGCCAAATGCAAATGAAGTCGAATCACCAAAAACTGAGAGAAGTTATTATAGACCTTGGAAACATGATCCCATAGCACCTAACAATTTTTTGATACCTCTCATGAGGTATGAGATACAAGCCCAGGAAGATCACTGCCCAATCGTGCTTAGTGCACCTTGGGGTCGCTTGGGTCGAGCGTGGTCACGAGCATTCCAGTGACTCCATGGGTAGAATAGGGTTGTCACTGGTGTTTACCCAGCCAACTAGAGCTAATGGAGTAGATGGTTCAATGCAATATCACATGGTTTGAAAGATACGCTACTGAGCCACTTTCAACTAACCCTCACTGCAAGTTTTGGCATCGACTGAGATCATCTTACCAAATGCAAACGAAGTCGAATCACCCAAAACTGAGATAGGTTATTGTAGACCTTGGAAACATGATCTTGTAGCACCTGATGGTTTGTCGATACCTCTCACGAGGTCTGAGATATGAGCCCCAGGAGATCACTGCCCAATCATGCTTAGTGCACCTTGGGGTCACTTGGGTCGAGCGTGGTCGCGAATGTTCTGATGACTCTGTGGATAGAATAGAGTTGTCATTGGCATTTATCTGACCAATCAAAGTTGATGGAGTAGAAGTTCGATGCAATGTCACATGATTTGAAAGATACGCTACTGAGCCACTTTCAACTGACCTTCACTACAAGTTTTGGCATCGACTGAGATCATCTTGCCAAATGTAAATGAATTCGAATCATCAAAAACCAAGAGAGGTTATTGTAAACCTCAGAAACATGATCTCGTAGCACTTGACAGTTTGTCAATATCTCTCACAAGGTCTAAGATATGAGCCCCGAAAGATTGTTGCCCAATCATGCTTAGTGCACCTTGGGGTCAGTTGAGTCGAGCATGGTCGCAAGCATTTCGATGTCTCCATGGGTAGAACGGGGTTGTCATTGGCATTTACCTAGTCACCCGGAGCCGATGGAGAAAATTGTTCAATGCAATGTCACACGGTTTGAAAGATACGCTACTGAGCTGCTTTTAACTGACCCTCACTGCAAGTTTTGGCATCGACTGAGATCATCTTGCCAAATGCAAATGAAGTCGAATCGCCCAAAGCTAAGAGAGGTTATTTTAGACCTTAGAAACATGATCCCATAGCACCTAACATTTTGTCTATACCTATCATGAGGTTTGAGATACAAGCCCCAGAAGATTACTACCCAATCGTGGTTAGTGCACCTTGGGGTCACTTGGGTCGAGCGTGGTCGTGAGCGTTCTAGTGATTCCATGGGTGGAATGGGGTTGTCACTGGTGTTTACCTAGCCAATCAGAGCTGATGGAGCAGACGGTTTGATGCAATGTCACACGGTTTGAAAGATACGTTGTTGAGCCGCTTTCAAATGACCCTCACTGCAAGTTTTGGCATACAACCCCATTTCGGTGACTCTATCAAGTGTTCTTGAAAGGTCATCTCTTTTCTTTATGGTCTCCAATAGTGCTTCATGATTAGTAGTACTAATAGTCCAAAGTTCTTTTGTCTTTGGTCTTCCTTGATGCTTTGACAACTTGACATTTGTTGCTATAACAAGGTGTGAATACATGAGAATAGTTTTGTGCTTCTCATAGTCTTCAAATGTGGGAATTCCATTCTTTCTAATCATGTATGTTCACAACCATGTTCCTACAACAACAACTGAACCAATAGGATATGTGAACCCATCACCATCTATCATCAGTTGTACAAGCTTCTATTTACCTCGTACACAATGTGCTAACCAATAATCTGACCTCTCATCATTCCCCTGCGATGCAACCAATTATGCAAAAACATCTCCTGGCTTCAGAAGATCTAAAAGATGGTCATACTCAACTGAAGTGTCCATGTCATCATTTCTTATAGAGAGTGTCAAAGATAAAGGAGTTAGATACTATGGAACCCATGTATCCACCCACTCAGTTGACTCATAATGATCCCAATCATACTGAAAACACATGGGGAAAAAACAAGCCTACTCTCATGTCCAAATGGTCCATGTACTACTATTGGAGCTTCAAAATGAATGCATTTTTGAAGAGTCTTTCACTGTTTGACAATCCAACCTATCTCCTATAGTTCCCTCCTCAACCAACCAAAAGAATCTATGCACTGTAGAATCAAGAGTCCCCCCCTGTGACAATGCTAAAGTACACCAATCAACAATAGAATGAGCATCAATAATTACAACACCTAAAATCCTCAATTGCTCCTTAAGTAGAGTTCTCTTCACACATGCACCTACTCTATCATGCTCCCCTTTCCCATGCCCTGACTCAAAAAAAATCCAACTATTAGGTACACCTCTATCCACATGCATTCTACACAACCAATAAAACATTCTGGCATTCTTAAATTGACCGGTGCAATTATCTGACCAAATGAGATGCCTATCCATAGCAATACCATTTTCCTACAAGAAGTCAAAATAGTTTTGGAAACAATGTTGAACAAACTCATGAGAGTGAGACCTGTCGTCACTCATATAAAAATGGTACTCTCTGATTATCTTTCACTCATCTTTTGTGCTATCAGAGGAATGTCTATATGTGATGTGTACAAAAATAGCAACATGAATGGAATTGTAATATTGAGCTTGAGTCTCATTTTGGGACTGCAATGTATAGTTCTCCGCAAAGTCTTCAAGGGATATAATAGTTCCGATGGGGAAAGTGTCCTTACATGTCCTAAATTGTTGATCCAACCATTGAGACCTGTGACTATGCCTTGCATACTTGTAAAAAATATTTGTCTTGAAATCTAAGATAAAATCAGCAAGATTGTATTCTTTTGCAACTAACTCACATCTAGAGCCTTCACCTCCACTCTTCAATGTATATTTCACTGTTTCATATACCTTTTTTTGGATGAGTGTCTTTCCAAAATTGTGTTCCAAACCCTCATGAAAACATGTTCTAAACTTGGACAAGCCACCACATTCTGAGCACTTGGCATTTAAGCAATATTTTTTATAAAATAAATAACCATCATCTCTATGACATAAAAATTGATCTAGCAAGTCTCTTGGTGATTTGGGAAGACCACTTGCACCACAATCCTCTAGCATTTCATTAATATGAAAAGTAGAGCAAGTGGACCATAATAATTCATGATGCATTAAAAAATCAACATGATATTTGAAACATGTATTCTGAATCTTATAGGGTACACAATAAAATGGCTTCACAGATTCAAAATACCTTTGTGATATTTTCAATGTTGGATGTGTCTCACAAAAATTTTTATATAACATTGTTTGACTTACCTCCACATAATTTTTAGGATGTGGAGTGCGGTCTCGATTGCCAACTCTCAACTTCAAGACACCCTTCACATTTGGTGACACTCTTGAGTTAGCATCCCAAAATTGTTGAATTTTATCCTTGACAACATTTGTTAGCTTCTTATCAAAATGTGGAAGTCTCCCACCATAAGCCCATTTATTAATTTGAAGTGGATCATCAAGTCTTTCTCTTCTTGCAAGTTCTCTACCCAAATTTTTACAGTCTATATTGAAGTCAACACAAGTTTGTCTCATCAAATGAGCCTTTCTCAACTGATGACTTACTAAGGAGGTTGTAATAACCCTCCAAGAGACTCTCTTGTCTTTTTCTTTGCTAATCTTCCCAATTCCATTGAGAGCATTGAACATATTCTTCACAACAATGGAATTTCTCTCCATTTTCTTGTTCACATGAATCTTCAATTTCACAAGCACAGGTCTCATCTTTTGCATCTTTAACAACTGCATAAAAATTTGACATTGCTCAACCAATGTCTTGTTTCCAAAAAATTGATCATAAAGTCTTGAATCCCACAACCTAACGGTTCTATGTGACCTCTTTCCTTCCCAATTATTCATAATGTTCTCCTCAATTTCAATTAACCATTTAGGTGTCCTTGAAATCCCCCAATTTGAAGATTGATTATCTTTATTGCAAGGGACTTCATTTCCATATAATTTGGAGATGTGTAATGATCATGTGGTTCTTGTGCAACATTTTCATTCCCCAAGTCTACATTTTCAATCTCCATCTGTACATTTTCATCTTCATTCCATTCATTGTCATTCCCCAAATCTATGTTTTCATTCTCCATCTCTACATTTTCATCTTCACTCCATACATTGTTATTCACAAAATTAATTTCCATATTATTTTCAAATTCAACATCCTCTTCACTTGCAACTACATTTACGAGGTCACCTTGATTAATGTTTAACATACATTCTCTCCTTCGGTGATTTTCCCTATCTTTTTCCCTATATGCTTGAATTTCTTCATCTGTCACCTTCCTCTTGCATTTAGCCTTTCAATGACTACTGCTTCCCATGGTGAGACCACAAGTTGACAAAAAACAAAAAAATGGGCCCCAAATTACATTTTTTTCCTACAACCCATGAAAAAAGTATGAAATCGCATGCTTCTCTGGTCTGTACGGATAGGGAATATTTTGGTCAAAGTTATAACAGCCAATAATCGAGTACCTGATATTTCCAAGTACATGAAAAAATGGCGGGAGTAAATGAAATAATTGAACTTTTATAGATAAAAAGAGGTATATAATATATTATATATATACTAATGTATTATATAGTAATGTATATAATATATATAATGTATTATATATTAATGTATATAATATATATACTAATGTATTATATACTAATGTATATAATATATATAATGTATTATATATTAATGTATATAATATATATACTAATGTATTATATACTAATGTGTGTGTGTGTGTGCGTGTGTGTATAATGTATTTGAAAAAATACCTGCACAGTTGATTTGATGACAAACAGTTTCAGCCCAAGTCCTCTTAAAAGTATCCAGCACAAGATTTTTCTACAGACTCCTTGTAATTTCGACGGTCTAACTATACTGAATAAGTAGATGTCATCATCTGTTCTAGAAACTAACATTGACATAAAAATTGATGTAAGAACATTTAAGGTACATTGTCCCCATGATACCTTTTGACACATTTGAATGCTCAAGTGTGTCCGAAGGGGTCGTAGGACCCCTTAGGACACACTTGAGCATTCCTATGCATCAAAAGGGGTCATGGGGACTTCCTAGGGGTCCTAACATGCAATAAGGTGTACTAGGACCCCTAGGAAGTCCCCATGAACCCTTTTGACACATTTGAACACTCAAGTGTGTCCAAAGGGGTCTTAGGACCCCTTAAGACACACTTGAGCATTCCAATGTGGCCATAGGGGTCATGGGGACTTCCTAGGGGTCCTAACATGTGATAAGGTGTATTAGGACCCCTAGGAAGTCCCCATGACCCCTTTTGACAATTTGAATGCTCAAGTGTGTCCGAAGGGGTCGTAGGACCCCTTTAGACACACTAAAGAATTCTAATGTGTCTATAGGGGTCATGGGGACTTCCTAGGGGTCCTAACATGTGATAAGGTGTACTAGGTCTCCTAGGAAGTCCACATGACCCCTTTTGACAAATTTGAATGCTCAACTATGTTTGAAGGGGTCGTAGGACCCCTTAAGACACACATGAGCATTCCAATGTGTCCATAGGGGTCATGAGGACTTCCTAGGGGTCCTAACACATGATAAGGCATACTAGGACCCCTAGGAAGTCCTCATTACCCCTTTTGACACATTTGAACACTCAACTATGTTTGAAGGGGTCGTAGGACCCCTTAGGACACACTTGAGAATTCCAATGTGTCAAAAGGGGTCACGGGGACTTCCTAGGGGTCCTAACGAGTGATAAGGCATACTAGAACCCCTAGGAAGTCTCCATAACTCCTTTTGACATATTTGAATGCTCAAGTGTGTCTGAAGGGGTCATAGGACCCCTTAGGACACACTTGAGGGTTCCAATGTTTCGAAAGTGGTCATGGGGACTTCCTAGGGGTACTAACACATGATAAGGCATACTAGGACCCCTACAATGTCCCAATGACCCCTTTTGACACATTTGAATACTTTAGTGTCTCTGAAGGGGTCATAGGACCCCTTAGGACACACTTGAGCATTCCAATGTGTCCATAGGGGTCATAGGGACTTCCTAAGGGTCCTAATGCGTGATAAGGCATACTAGGACCTCTAGGAGGTCTTCATGAGCCCTTTTGACACATTTGAATGCTCAAGTGTGTTTGAAGGGGTTGTAGGACCCCTTAGGACACACTTGAGAATTTTAATGTATCAAAAGGGGTCATGGGGACTTCCTAGGGATCCCAACGCGTGATAAGGCGTACTAGGATCCCTATGAAATCCCCATGACCCCTTTTGACACATTTGAATGCTCAAATGTGTTTGAAGGGGTTGTAGGACCCCTTAGGACACACTTGAGGGTTCTAATGTGTCAAAAGGGGTCACGGGGACTTCCTAGGGTTACTAACATGTGATAAGGTGTATTAAGACCCCTAGGAAGTCCCCATGACCCCTTTTGACACATTTGAATGCTCAAGTGTGTCTAAAGGGGTTGTAGGATACCTTAGGACACACTTGAGCATTCCAATGTGTCAAAAGGGGTCATGGGGACTTCCTAGGGGTCCTAACGCGTGATAAGATGTACTAGGACCCCTAGGAAGTCCCCATGACCCTTTTTGACACATTTGAACACTCAAGTGTGTTCGAAGGGGTCGTAGGACCCCTTAGGACACACTTGAGGGTTTCAATGTGTTGAAAGGGGTCATGGGGACTTCCTAGGGGTCCTAACATGTGATAAGGCATACTAGGACCCCTAGGAAGTCCTCATGACCCCTTTTGACACATTTGAATGCTCAAGTGTGTTTGAAGGGGTCGTAGGACCCCTTAGGAAACACTTGAGGGTTCCAATGTGTCGAAAGGGGTCATGGGGACTTTCTAGGGTCCTAACGCATGATAAACTAGGACCCCTAGGAAGTCCTCATGACCCCTTTTGACATATTTGAATGCTCAAGTGTGTCCGAAGGGGTCATACGACCCCTTAGGGAACACTTGAGGGTTCGAATGCATTGAAAGGGGTCATGGGGACTTCCTAGGGATTCTAACATGTGATAAGACATACTATGACCCCTAGGAAGTCCTCATGACCCATTTTGACACATTTGACTGCTCAACTGTGTTTGAAGGGGTCGTACGTCCCCTTAGGACACACTTGAGGGTTCCAATGTGTCGAAAGGGGTCATGGGGACTACCTAGGGGTTCTAACATGTGATAAGGTGTACTAGGACCCCTAGGAAGTCCCCATGACCCCTTTTGACACATTGGAACCCTCAAGTGTGTCCTAAGGGGACATACAACCCCTTCAGACACACTTGAGCTTTCCAATGTGTCAATAGGGGTCATAGGGACTTCCTAGGGGTCCTAACATGTCGTAAGGCATACTAGGACCCCTCGAAAGTCCCCATGACCCCTCAAAATTCTCTCTCTCTCTCTCTCTCTCTCTCTCTCTCTCTCTCTCTCTCTCTCTCTCTCTCTCTCTCTCTCTCTCTCTCTCTCTCCCTCTCTCTCTCCATCTCCAGTGAACTATTCTTCAAAGCCTCCATTTATGCGTAGCTAGGGTTTATGACACCTATAAAAGGCACAACTATGCCCTTGTAGGGATTCATGCTCATGCTTAGAATCATATTATTTTAATTCATTCCTTGACATTTAATACAAAGATTTAGTCGGACGCCTTTAAAGACCTAAAAGAAGTGAAAAATAAAATTTAGGCCAAAAATACATACCGCATTTCTATATGTAACATCATCAGCTTCAACAATCCAGTCGGCTTCCTCTACTAAGGCACGGTGAACTTCATTAATGTCTACTCTGGGAGGAAGATTATAATTTCCATATTTTCGTAAGCCCTGAAATATTTTTGTCACTATCGCTCTCCACCTCCACTCTCTCAATTTAGTTATCTCCCTCTCTATTGCACTCAGCTTAGCCATCCTTACCTGCTCTTTAACATAGATTCTCCAAAATTTGTATAGAAAGGCATCCTACAGGAAAAAATGAAAATTTTCCTAGAGAATATCCATAATTTTTATACAAAAGCATCATACAGGAAAAATGACAAAAAAGTAATAGCTAAAAGGTAAAATTCATCATTAACGCTAGCAGTACCAAGTTCATACCCACTGTCAAATCCTGGCCTATGACATGCAAAATGAGAAAATCAAGTGAAATGAAAGGAAGTATGGATCAAATAGCAAAGGTGCATCAAATCAGATCAATATCATAATAAATGCAAAAAATACTATTATGGACAAAAATATTTGCATATTAATGGGAAAGAGTTGGAAGAGCTTCTTGGACCCATGATAGAAGTTACAGATAAGGAGGAAGAGCTAGGAAGGGGAAAGTGGCAAAGGAAAGAAGTAAGATATGCATGTGAGCCTTTTCTTAGATGATAATGATGAGTACTCACCATCTGCTAGTAGCTCATGTAGTGACAGAAGCTCTTTAGTGCACATGTACACTAACACAAAAAATTTAGATAGAGAAGTAACAAGTGTTGTGGAATTATCCATAGAGCAATGTGAAATGAAGCCTCAAATTGGTTCATTAGCAGGCAAATAATTTGGTCATGCACTTCATTCTTGCACCACAAATATTTCTATTAGAAATTCATATTTGTGAATGGCCTTGCATTTCCAGGACTTGGGAAACCAGGTTACTCATGTTGGGCATTATCCCTCAAATTTAAGTTCATTGCCACCTTTGGTAGGTAGTCTCACTCCTCATTTTACAACAAAGGGCAACCATCTATGGTCCAAGGTTTTAATTCAGATGACAAGTGGAGAGCTTCTCAAGGTACTGATATCTTTTGTAGAGAAGTTCCTAATTCATCTCAAGGTTCTCGTTTAGGTGACCAACTCCTTGGAGGTCCACAAATAGACCCATTGATTTCCCAAATTGGTAAAAGGGTAGATGCAATTTTTTTAAGAGTATCCCAATTGAAAAGAAATGGAAATTCTAGTGAGCATAAAGTTATTGTAGATCCAATGGGTGTATCTCCTCCACTGACAAATATAACTGCTTCTAGATACTTGAGTTTAAATGGAGACTGTCTATTCCCAAACATGCCCCAGTCGATTAGATGAACCAGATGTTGCTTGAGTAAAGAAGATAGTGGTTTATTAAAGCATCTACATTATCCCACTTGCTATTAGTTACTACTTTTTGAGCGGCTTGCCAGTTGCTTCTGTGCGGGATTTCTGTAATATATAATGTCCTCATGCAAGTGCATGCCAATTTTTGTAAACATTTTATGTTGTAAAGGGTTAGTGAGCAATATCAAAGAAAAGGTTCTTGCATGTATTATTTAGACTCATATCAATTAGGAAACCATTTTTCTCCCATTACATGGCAGAAATGCCTAGATTCACTTTGTCAGTATCAATAGGTAGAAAGATGAGGGAAGAAATATTTGTGAAATGGAAGTACAAATGTTATTGTCCAAAACCATTTGGAGAGTAATATTCTTCTCCTGATTGTAATAAGAAACTCAAAATGTAGAAGATAACAAATAGCTGGGGCATTTATTTCCTATGACCTATGTCAATTTTAGTTCAATTCCTATTGATGATATTCTCAATGTGTAAAAATAAACTGATGTGTTATTTTAAAATGGTGTTGACTGAAATTTATGAACATATGTCAAATATCCATTTTTTCCATAATTTGAAATAGAACCAGTGGTAATATAATCAAATTTGTGAATTTCACATCCAATCATTGGATGTTAATCAAAAGTACAACATAGTAATATTTTTGAACCAATAAACAATCTTAGTCTTACTTCAAACCTACTCCCGTGTGGATTCTTGGAGGTATCTACTGAACAATGTGTGGATCTATAATGTCCCTATCTAGGACCTTACTCACTTTTCTTAATACTCCTCATTAGAATTTGGATTTCTAATGCTTGTTGTGATATTATTTAAGTTTGACTTTCTCCTTACTGATTAATATTGTAATGAATTGGTTATCCTTCCCCCCCCCTCTCTCTCTCATCCCCCGCCACCTTCTCACTCTCTCTCTTCCTCAATGGCTGCCCATGAATTTTTTAAATGGTTGATTGATTTCCTTTGCTTCTTTCAATGGCTATCCATGATTTTTCTACAATCTTCCAACCTTTCGTACATAGTTGTAAAATACATATTAATATATTATACATATAAAATAATATATAATATATGATATATAATGTAACATTTAATATTAATATATATTAAATAATATTTATTGTAAAATGTATATTATATAATATTTAATATATAATTGATATTATATAATATTTAATATATATAATATATAATCTAATATATGTTATATATAATATATAATCTAATATATGTTATATATAATATATAATCTAATATATATAATCATATGAACGATGGAGAAATGGGAGGGAGAAAGGGGAGGGAAAAGTGAAAAATCAAAATTCTGCCGGTATTTTTGAGTACCCAAAAATATCGAGTACACGAAAATATCAGGTACCCAATTAGGCTCTGTATTGCTTTGTACACCAAACCTACATGGTCAACTATTGAAATGTCTCAAAAATGTGTTTTTCCCTTGTTTCTCTAAGTTCCAAACTTCGACCATGTAGCTGACGAATTTTTTTTCACCCGAATTTGATGAAATGAAAAGGGTATCTTAAGGAGATTATCAGCTTTCTATTGATATAATTGTTGTCAAATTTTGAATTCGATAAGTAATTATTAGTTATTTTCTAATTGAGTTACCTCTAAAGTGCTGATTTATATACTGATTCAAAAATGATTGTAACTTTCAAACAGTATAACATTTTTGAAATCTGAAAAATGCGTCACATTCTATGCTTCACCTACTATAAGGATTTTTATTTTTTTTAATTTTGTAAAGTTTTGAATGAGTTAAGCTGGTCAAACATGGGATTTTTTTTATTCTGAAAATGTTGTAGCAAAAAATTCATAATTAATTATTTTTTGGAATAAAATTAGAAAAAAATATGCATCACATCTAGGCATGAGTCTACTACTTATATATAAAATCTTATAATAAATATTATCATTTGATTATAATTAGGGTGGTCAGACATACACTTACTTCTTTTTTTTTTCCAAAAATATTTGTACTGTTGCATTGAAATCTATACTTTTCACCAATCATACTAACTTTTTTTCCAAAAAGGCCTAGTAGTTTAGAAACTACATTCAATTTTCTATAGATTCTATTCTTACAACTTTTTGATATTAGGTTGATAGCTAGTTGAAATTTTCATGTCAAGTTGACTAACCCTAATTTGCTGATTTTTCATTGCCACTTAAGGGCCTAATTTGGCCCCTCATGATCTTGCACATACCTCTTAATCAGAGGAATATGGTATGTAATTTGTACAAAGCATTATATGGATTGAACAAGCACCAAGAGCATGGTATGAAAGACTACATTCCTATCTCATTAGTATTGGATTTTTTAGAACCAGTGACAACAACAATTTGTATTTGAAATGTGAAACTAATGATAAGATTCTTATTGCTGAAATATTTGTTGATGATATCATATTTGGAGGACATGATAATCTATGCAAATGTTTTTCTCATGAAATGAGAAAAGAATTTGAAATGTTGATGTTTGGTGAGATCAAATTTTTTCTTGGCTTACAAATATTACAATATAATGAAGGTATATACATCAAACAATCTAAATACATCAAAGAAGTAGTGAAGACATTCAATATGAAGTTTCAAAACCAGTCAGTACACCTATGGTCACTGGATGCAAATTGTCAAAGGATGACAAGTCAACCAAAGTAAATCAGACCTTGTATAGATCAATGATTGGTAAATTGATGTGTGTTGTGCATAGTAGACTAGATATTGTACATGTAGTTGGAATTGTAGCTAGATTTTTTTCTAATCCTAAAGAATCACACATGACTGCTATGAAAATAATTTTGAGATACTTGAAGAGGACTAAAAATTATAGTTTGTGGTATAAGAAAGAAGACAAATTTGAATTGAAAGTTTATACTGATGTTGATTGGGCTGGAAATATTGATGATAGAAAAATCACTACACGTGGAGCATTCTTTTTGGGAGAAAGATTGGTTACTTGGACAAGTAAGAAACAAGGATGCATTTCTCAGTCCACTATAGAAGCAGAATATCTTGTTGTTGTTGCTAATTGTTCAAATATTGCATGGATAAAACAACTTTTGGAAGGTATGAATGAGAAGATTACTAACCTAGTGATAATCTATTGTGATAACACAAGTGCAATTCAAATTTCTAAGAATCCAGTGATGCATGCAAAGAAAAAGCATATATCTATAAAGTATCACTACTTGAAGGAGAAAGTTCAAGAAAAGCAAGTAAGATTGGAGTATGTGAAATCACAAGAAAAACTTGCTAACATATTTACTAAACCTTTATCGAAGGACACATTTGAGTACTTGAGGAGTAGACTAGGGATCCATCCATTGTCTAACAATCACTAAGGTGATAGGAGGTTACATCAACCTATACTTTATTAGAATATTGAATGATGTTGATGCATGATGTTCACGCTTTGGGATTCCTAAGCTTGTGAAAGATGAAAGACTTGAACTAAAACTGCATATTAGTACATACAAGGTACTAGAATCTGAACTAAACAATAGAGATATTGATTTAGCTACTGAAGAGATAATTTATTTTTTTGGCATTACTGTCAAAGGGAGAGAGAATATCATATGAAATATACACAAAGGGAGAGACATTACATAAAATATTCAAGCTAAATCTAAAGGGAGAGAGTTGCATGAAGTAATGGAGAGAGAGAATAACAAAGAGATATCAGTTAGAATAGAAGCTTAACCAAAAGGGAAAGACACTGATATTGTGTAGTGATTAAACATATTAAATGCCTAAGCTAGGGAGAGCTTACCGAGTCACAAAATATACATATAGAGTTGTAGATAGATGTTTGGTATTCTATGGCATATTTCATATTGTGTTGCCATCAATGCTAAAGGGAGATATTGATAGACTACAACTGATTGAATATCTTAAAGGAGAGATTGATATCTACTTCAAAGATAGTGATTGATGATCACCAAGCTACAAAGGTATATGTGAGACATTAAATTAGTTATTGTATTGTCATTGATGTCAACTAGTTTTGACTATACTTATCATAATAGTTACAAAAATATGAAGAAGGAAATAATGGTGAATGAATGAGTTATTAACATGAAAATGAGATGTATGAGAAAGATATGGATATGGTATTCATTGGGTAACTTATTGATGAGTCTATGAAATTATGTGAGTGATTTGATTGTATTACATAATTTTGTTATAGATTGAAGATCAAGAACGTATAAGTTTATGTGGTTGGGAAATGAAGAACTTAGTATACACTAAGTTGGAAATAATGTATACTGAGTATAGTGTTAAATGAGTTACCATGTTGGGTATTGACTGAGTGAAAGAAATAAATGGAACATATGACTGCTGACTAAAGATGATGAGCTGGACAATTATGGATGATTTCGAGGTTAAAGATAAAAAAATTTATGATGATCAAATGACTGAAAAAATTCAAGGATGATCGGATGAAGGAGAATGAATGTGTTAAAGACACAATTGTCGAGGAAGGCTAAAGTAGAAAAATCAACATTGAAGATTAAGAGGCAAAATGTATGGCTGGAAATAAAATAGTTTATTATGTCTATAAAAGGAGATAAGAGATTTATTATGAATTTTGGAATGCACGTGAGAAGATTGCATTCATGCGAAGTTGGTCAAATAGGTTGAAGGCAAAAGAGAGTAAATCTACAGACAACACTGAGCGTTAGAAAAAGGAATTAACTAAGCAAATCAAAGTTGGAGGATATAAAGGAGTTGAATTGATTATATTGGCTAGAGGTATTTTGAGCTTAGCATAGATCTAAAAATATGCAAGGAAAATTGTATTTGAATAAGATCATTTACTGTTACATTTTAACCATTGCTACGGATAAATCTCTTAACCGAGTGGGACTTAATAGTCTTTTATATTTCATTATGACATTCAATGAATGTTGATTTTTTTCATGTTGACCCCATAGTGAATGTTTGGTCATGGAGAACTATTAGTGATAAATCCTCTAACCAGATCACACATCATAGTGTGTTATTGTAACCTTTACCAAGGTTGGCTCTTAACCGAGCTCACTTCAGAAGAGTGAAAGGATTTTGGGTTACCTGTCCCAGGTGGGTTTTCTCCTAATAGGGTTTCCACATTAAAAATAAAAGTGTTATATGTGTATGGATGTGATGAATTATTATTTTACTTTAAACATTTCTATAACTGGATTGATTGGTATATTCACTAGTTAATTACTAGTATTCGGTAAATGAACAGAAGGGATCAGTTAATGTTTTACTGAGTTGTTTGAATTATTTAAAATATTTTTTTATACATCTAAGATTGTTTTAGACTATAGGATAACTGGGCTTAACTGATTCACCCCCCCTCTTAGTTATCTAACATGATATCTCCCAAATCCTCAATCTAGGACACCATAAACAAACCTGCAATATCTATCAAGAACTCATCCCAAGGAACTAAAATTGGAAGATAAGGAACATCATATTGTATTGAATCACAAGAATCTATGGTTTTTTGAATGAAAGCATCATCAAGAACAACAATAGATGTGATCTCAATAGGAGAAGTAGGAGCCACAACTAGAGGATCTAGACCTTTTGGGAGTAGAGGAGCATGTGGATCTTCATACATTTCCCAAAGAATGGTCCAAAGACCAGGAATAGTATTTTTTTAATCTTTGTAGTCATCAAGGAAATCTATAACATTTATATCTATATTCCAATAGATAACATTAATAACTTTTGTCCAAGAGTCCCCTCCATATGGAGGACTAGTAGGTTTGTCCTCATACAAATAAGACAGTAGATTATGCTGACTAAGATGAGTGAGAACTAAATCACTCCATTTCTTATAGTTTCTACTCGTCAATCTAATTAAACCATCCATGATGCACTTCTCAAATGAAACAAAAATGAGATAAAAAATCAATGCACCCCCCAAAATGTAATGAATCAAAGAATTCCCCAAAATAGATGATTTTGGCACTTTATATATAGTGCGTATACAATTGCCACTTGTCAAAATGGACAAAAGTGGACTTTAGATTTTGATGATTACGACATAGAGTATGAAGCTATGCTAGACTCAAACAAATAAGACACAAGACCACTCAAGGATCTAACAAATTAAAAGTGCCAAATATAGGCCAAAATAGACCAAATGTTGAATGTGCTATGTCTACTAAAAAATTCTCAAAAATGATACCAAATCTAGAAAATAGACAAAAAATCATTCACTTTAAAAAAAATAGCACCCAAAAATGTGTCCATATGAGCCCGAATGAAGCCTCTAAAGTTGCAAAAATTAGGATTTGTGATTTTCAGAACAAATGAGGAGAAAAGATCAGAAAAACCCTGCACCATTATGTATATCATGAAATTCTACCCCAAAACAAAAATAAAATTCTCAAAAAAAGGAGTTTGGATGACTGAAACATTGTTGTTTGGAAATTGCTTCTGAAATTATTTTTTCTGAATCACCACCGCTGCACCTTGAAAATTGAAATGGCTTCAGATTTGGCTTCAGATGCTCGATATGGATGAAACAAAAATTTATTTAGGGGTTTTTGGACCTCCTCAATGTGACGTGAACCTCTAATTTGTACCAACAAGCTCCAATTTTGACCTGCAAAAAAATTATCTCAAAATAGGCTATACAATAACACTCCTATGACTCTGATGCCATGTAAGAATTTTCATATCGCTATGATACCATGTAAGAATTTTCCTAAGAAAAAGAATAAAATGCCAAGATCTAGAAGCTCAATTGATAACACAAGAGAGATAGTCAAAATGATCAAATAATTGATTATAGCCAATTGATTGAGTACAAAGAAGATGTTCCTGAATATATAGGAAATGCAATAAGACTAGATGATAAGGAGATGACAAGATATCAACCACACTAGGTGGAATCACATGTCCACCAAAGGTGGATCATGCTCCATTGTACATCAAAGTATGTGTAACATGTACAAAAATGAGAGGATGATAATGTGATAAGAGCACTAAAGGTGGATCTCACACATAAAGAGGTATGAGATGACAACTATCACTACCTAAAGTGGAATTTCTCCTACACCATGTGCTAAAATAAAATGCAAACTCCTAGGTGTCTCAATGAAAACTAATATAAAAATGCATTATCCTAAGTAAACTTAAGTAAATTTCAATTAATGAATATATAATTACATAAAAAAAACAATTTTTAGAAAATGTACATATATGGTCTCCACTACATTTTTTCCCAAAAAGGTCATGTACCATGAATTGATGAGTATGATGACATGATTTGAATAGTAAGATTTTTTATCAAGAAATTCCTTTAATCTTTGGAAAAGTTTAAAAATTGTTGTAGACAAGGAATCATCTAGTTGTCTATGGAAAAATATACATATGATGAGTATTGATTGTGGGATTGTGGGGATACATAATTTTATTAAGTAAGAGGACCTAACTTGTAAGTGTTGATTGAGCCTATTGTTATGGTATCATAGAAGATGAAGAGTGTATTCATGTAGCTCATTTTTTTTCATAATTTGTTTAAATATGTCTATGCCTTTTTAGAAAAAAGTTAGAAATGTCATTACAAAGAGTCCTTTAGTGGTATATTAATTTATGAAAAATAGATAATTGGGTGGTCATTTTATAGTAGGAGTTGGTCATAATTTCCTTAGTTTTAGTAAAGAAAACACTTACTCCACCTCTCTACATGCAAGTGAGAGGTTTTCCACAAATGAATTCTTAATTTTTAAGTTCTTTTGCAATAGAGTATTATGTGTAACATCTATTTGGATGAATCTTCCATCAATAGGATCAATATTTGAAGTTGTTTTGTATTGAAGGTCTGATATGTCAATGTAGGTAAGTAGTAAACATGATAGTGCAGTGTTATCTAGCTTCACATATTTATAGAATATAGTGAACTTGCATTTTGATGAAGATGTTTGAATCCAAGAGCATGAAGTGTTGAAGTGGTGTTTTCATTGCTGGAAAAAAAGTATTCTGGGAGTGATAGATCAACTGCACCAACAATGCATTGGATCAACTAAGTAAAGTTACTAAGTGTTCAAATATACTAGTTGTAGGATACACATTTGAGGGACATATAATTAGCAATAAATATTTGAGAGATTTAAGGTTATGTGGTTCATGTGGAAGCATTAGTAGTATCATATAAATCTATGTTTGGAATCGCATCAGCTAATTCACGGCACAAGAAGATATTTGAGGAAGGGAGCATGTGATATTGACTAGAATAGTGTACCAACAGAGTAAGCTAGATGAAATCGGTAAACTAGTGGAAAAAAAGTCAAATTATGTTTGAATTTATTATTTAACTATTTAGGTTTGACATCAAGGAATTCAAAATAATGAATTGGTGTTCTCACTCAAATTTTTTTAGTTGATTTGGAAGTTGACTTTGGTAACACGTTTGGGGTTTCCACCGACATAGAAAAAGGTCTATAAAATGTGATTTAAATTATATTATGATGTGTTATGATACATGAAGGTGATTAAAGGAGTTAGGGTAGAGGTGTTAGAATATTCTTACTAGTGCATTAAGTAATAGTACTATGGATCTATCAAGCAATGAGTGCTATTTTTTAGATCACCATCACTTGTTGAATCCTAATATATTTTCAAGTTAAATCCCTTAATAGGGTCACTCCAAACAGGGTGAGTATGATCCTAATAGGTATGAAGATTAAACCCTCTAACCAGGTGACTCTCAAAATAAGTTTCTAGATCCCTTAACTGGGTAGCTCCTAACATGACTTTTGTAATATCTTTTAACAAGTTTATAGATACCCTTAACTGGGTATGCCCTTAACAGGATGATGTACTACCTTTAAAAGGGAAAATATTATTATTGTAGTAGTGATAATTCATGGGTACTAATTCCCACCTTAGTTTTTCCCTCTAACCAAGGTTTCCCAAGAGAAAAATATTGGTGTTCTTATGTTGCATGTTGTGAATGTTTCATTTTCTTTTTTTTATGTTTTAATATCACTTATATGTTTGTTAATTTGGAAGTTGTTGAAAAAGGTCTTAATATCTATGGTTGCATTGGCTCATCCCACCCTCCCTCTCAATGCCTTATAACACTAACAATTGGTATTAGAGCCAAGTTCCCTTGAAGATGCCTAACATCTTGGGAAGGATCCTTAAGGAAGATATGGAGGGATCAATGAGATATCAAAGACATCTTGAGAAGAAAATTATAGATGCTAAAGAAATTATTGAGAAGTTGAAAGAACAACTCAAGCAATCAAGAGACAAGAGATAAGAGCTTCTTGAACAACTATCAGAGTCTAGTGGATATGAGAAATATGAAGCCATGGAGGCTATGTCCTTGGGGAATGAGCAACTGAATATAGACAAGAAGACTATAAGGAGAGATTTGGAAGCTTTGTCTATAAGAATGGGTCAATAGATGGAAGAAAGAAAGGCTACATAAGAAGCCCTAAAAGATAAAGTTGATGAGCTTTTTAAGTTGGAACAAGATGTTGGTATATTAAATGCACATCTACATGAAACAAATTAGGAAAAGAAATAATTCTTGATGGAAAATAAAAATATGAAAAATGAGAATGAGAAATTGAAAGGTGAGTTGAAGGATGGAAATGAATTAATGAACAAATTCAATGAAAGTTCTGCAAAGCTTGATGATAAAATCAAGAATTAGAGAATGCATGGACAAATCCATGACTTAAGCTATACCAGTTATGAAGTTGGCGAGTCTTCCATAACTAAAAGGACCAAGAAAGATGTTGCGACTGGACTAAAGGAAACCAAAATAAGTCATGGTAAAAAATCCCTATAAAATTGTGTTCTTTAGTTATCATAAGGTGGGACACACTGCTAATGTATGCAAAAGTAGACCTAGTACTCTTGTATGTTCTATTTGTCACAAGGTGGGACACACCTCTAATGAATGCATGACTAGATCTAGTATTTTGATGGCTATTGTTACAATTGCAACAAGTATGGTCATAGAGCTAGTGAGTACAGGATGAGAGTGAACAATCAAAGATCATATGTGAACCAACAGAGTTCTTATCAGAATGAGAACTAGTGGAGTGTTACATGCTCACATTGTCACAATTATAGTCACATTGCCATTAACTAAAAAATGAGGACTAATAGAGGTAATGTAGGACCTTGGAGAGAAACCAGAATGGCATGTTTTCACTATCACAAGATTAGACATATTGCAAGGTTTTGCAGGTCAAAAAGAAACATAGAAAAACAACTGGTTAACTAATCAAATGATAAAAAGGGGAAATAGATTTCAACATTAGAAGAGACTAGAAGGTATATAAATCAAATATAGTTGAAAAAGAGTGATAGTAAATTATCAAAAGGATCTGTATCTTCACTAGATGTGGAGAAATTATCAGCTAACTAAGCTTGTTTTTGTCTTAGGGGGAGAAAATGTTGCTAGATCTATTTTTGGACCTCCTAGAAGTATGTGCGGTAAGTTTTATTTACATATTTAGATGCATAATGATGTTTTGAAAGTATGATGTGAAGTTTTTCTAATTAACATAAATTTTCATAGTATCACAAGTGAGATTTTTGAAGTAAATACTGTATGGTTAAGTTCAACTAGTGAGATTTTAATGCTAGTATGTGATTGTAGATAAAAGGTTGGTTTGAGTCTCTTTATGCATTTTATAAGTTTGAAGAGCATTAATAGAGTGAAAAGGATGTTTTCAATAAATTTATAGAAATCAAGGTGATTGGAAGGTGTGTTTGTCGAGATCTTGTGAAGGAAATTAAATGGTATTCAAGTGTGTTTGACAAAAATCCTAGTTGTGGGAATTTGAAAGGTATTTATCCATTTATTTGAGTTTGAATCTATTATTAAGAAATTGATACACATATAGTAGTTGATATTACTATGAGGCCTTGACCAAAATTCAAGAGACATCCATTCAAGTGAACAAAGGATGATCCAACAGGTGCCCTATCCTGCGTGCCCTATAGTGTGCTTCATGTCAAAGATTTTAGAGCTTACATCTATTGTAAACTGGAGTGTTTGGGTTCTTCAGTCATTTTCAAGCAATATGAGAATCTTTTTAATAATCTTGTGTTAAAGGATGAACATAAGAGGGTTTTAGACAAGGGTTTTGAGTATGCAATCAATTTTCCCATAGATTTTGATGATGAACAAGTTAGATGTATTCTTAGAAGAGTATTAATCAGTTCATGTGGCTTGACTAACCGCATAAGATCATAAAGGAAGCTATTCATACAGTTACATGCTTTTGTGCAATTGGAAAACTATCAGTGTTGAGCTCTATACCTTAGGATGAAGTCACTTGGATGAATGGATCTAAATGGAATAAACAAGAAATGACAATCAATGACATAATTGATCCAGAGGTGAATTTTTCTATAATGGTAATATGATACAAAGTTTACCACTCTAGAAGAATGAATTGTATTCTTGGAGCTTCTATTCATGTTGCATACCAGATGATTAATGAGAATATATAAGTAGTAGACTCATGCCTTGATGTGACGCATATTGTTTTATAATTTTATTCCAAAAAATAATAAATTATGAATTTTTTGCTACAACGTTTTCAAAATTAAAAAAATCTCATGTCTGACCACCTTAACTCATTCAAAACTTTACAAAATTCAAAAAAAAAAATTCCTTATAGTAGGTGAAGCATAAAATGTGATGCATTTTTTGGATTTCAAAAATGTTATACCATCTGAAAGTTATAGTCATTTTTCAATTAGTATATAAATCAACACTTTAGATGTAACTCAATTAAAAAATAACTAATAATTACTTACCGAATTCAAAAATTGACAGCAACTATATCAATAGAAAGCTGATAATATCCTTAACATACCCTTTTTGTTTCATCAAATTCAGGTGAAAACAAAGTCGTCAGCTACATGGTCGAAGTCTAGAACTCAGAGAAATAGGAGAAAAACACATTTTTGAGACATTTCAATAGTTGACCATGTAGGTTTGGTGCACAAAGCAATACCGAGCCTAATCGAGCACCCAATATTTTCGTGTACCCGAAAAGGCCAGCAAAATTTTGATTTTTCACTTTTCCCTCCCCTTTCTCCCTCCCATTTCTCCATCCTATATTAGATTAGATTATATATTATATATCAAAAACTATATATTAGATTATATATTATATATATTAAATATTATATAATATCAATTATTTATTAAATATTATATAATATACATTTTACATTAAATATTATTATTTAATATATATCAATATTAAATGTTACATTAAATATATCATATATTACATATTATTTTATATGTATATAATATATATTAATATGTATTTTACAACTATGTACGAAAGGTTGGAAGATTGTAGAAAAATCATGGATGGCCATTGAAAGAAGCAAAGGAAATCAATCATCCATTTAAAAAATTCATGGGTGTCCATTGAGGAAGAGAGAGAGTGAAAAGGTGGCGGGGGCTGAGAGGGGAAGAGAGAGACTGAGAAGGTGAGAAGGGTAGAGAGAGAGGGTGATGAGAGAGAGAGGGGGGGAGAGAGAGAGAGAGGGTGGAAGGGGAGAGAGTATGAGAGAGAGAGAGAGAGAGAGAGAGAGAGGGGGGGAAGGGGAGAGAGTAGGAGAGAGAGAGAGAAGGGGAAGGGGAGAGAGAGAGAGAGATACACACACACACACACACACACATATATATATATATATAGAGAGAGAGAGAGGGAGGGGAAAGGGGCCAGAGTAGGAGAGATAGAAGGGGAAGGATAACCAATTCATTAAAATATTAATCAGTAAGGAGCAAGGAAAACTTAAATAATATCACAGTAGGCATTGGAAATCCAAATTCTAATTATTAGTTTTAAGCAATGTGAGTAAGGTCCTGGATAGGGACATTACAGATCCACACATTGCTCAGTAGATACCTCCAAGAACCCACATACACTGGAGTAGGTTTGAAGTAAGACTAAGATTGTTTATCAGTTCAAAAATATTACTATGTTGTACTTTTGATTAACATCCAATGATTGGATGTGAAATTCACAAATTTGATTATATTACCACTGGTTCTATTTCAAATTCTGGAAAAAATGGATATTTGACATATGTTCATAAATTTCAGTCAACACCATTTTAAAATAATACATCAATTTATTTTTACACATTGAGAATATCATCAATAGGAATTGAAATGAAATTGACATAGGTCATAGGAAATAAATGCCCCAGCTATTTGTTGTCTTCTACATTTTGAGTTTCTTATTACAATCAGGAGAAGAATATTACTCTCCAAATGGTTTTGGACACTAACATTTGTACTTCCTCTTCTCAAATATTTCTTCCCTCATCTTGTTGCCTATTGATACCCACAAAGTGAATTTAGGCATCTCTGCCATGTAATGGGAGAAAAATGGTTTCCTAATTGATATGTGTCTAAATAATACATGCAAGAACCTTTTCTTTGATATTGCTCACTAACCCTTTACAAAATAAAATGTTTACAAAAACTATCATGTACATGCATGAGGACATTATATATTACAAAAATCTTGCATAGAAGCAACTGGCAAGCCGCTCAAAAAGTAGTAACTGATAGCAAGTGGGATAATGCAGATGCTTTAATAAACCACTATCTTATTTACTCAAGCAACATCTAGGTCATCTGCTTGACTGGGGCATGTTTGGGAATAGACAGTCTCCATTTAAACTCAAGTCTCTAGAAGCAGTTATATTTGTCAGTGGAGGAGATACACCCATTGGATCTGCAATAACTTTATGCTCACTGGAATTTCAATTTCTCTTCAATTGGGATACTCTTTCCGAAATTGCATCTACCCTTTTACCAATTTGGGAAATTAATGGGTCTATTTGTGGACCTCCAAGGTGTTGGTCACCTAAATGAGAACCTTGAGATGAATCAAGAACTTTTCTATTAAAGAGATCAGTACCTTGAGAAGATCTCCATTTGTCAGTTGAATTAAAACCTTGGACCATAGATGGCTGCCCTTTGTTGTAAAATGAGGAGTGAGACTACCTTGCCAAAGGTGGCAATGAACTTACATTTGAGGGATAATGCCTAACATGAGTAACCTAGTTTCCCAAGTCCCGTAAATGCAAGGTCATTGACAAATAAGCATTTTGAATAGAAATATTTGTGGTGCTAGAATGAAGTGCATGACCAAACTCTTTGCCTGCTAAACCAATTTGAGGCTTCATTTCACATTGCTCTATGGATAATTCCACAACACTTGTTACTTGAGCTACTAGCAGATGGTGAGTACTCATCGTCATCATCTGACATAGGCTCACATGTGCATATCTTACTTCTTTCCTTTGTTGTTTTCCCCTTCCTAGCTCTTCCTCCTTATCTATAACTTCTATCATGGGTCCAAGAAGCTCTTCCCATTATTTCCCATTAATTGTGGATTTTGTCTCTTCGTCCTGATTAATTGGCATACCTTGGATGGCATCAAGATAACCATTTTCTTCTTAAATGTCCTTTTCTCTCACATGAATCTCTCTATTAAGAAGATTTTCTATATCTTCCTCTATATATTGAATAGATGTAGCTGTAATCCCATGTTTATCAATAATATTCCTTGCACCATTAAGTAATATATCATGCAATTCCTTAATAGTTTCTATCATCGGTCCAAGAATCTCTTCCCACTCTTTCCCATTAATTTATACAAATATTTTTGTCTGTAACAATATTTTCTGCATATATTATGATATTGATCCAATTTGATGCACCTTCGCTATTTGATGCATACTTCCCTTTAATTTCACTTCCTTTCCTCATTTTGCATGTCATAGGCTAGGATTTGACAACGGGTAAGGATTTTGCAAATTTTGGAGAATCTCTGTTAAAAGTAGGTAAGGATGGCTAAGCTGCGTGTAGCAGAGAGGGAAATAACTAAATTGAGTGCATGGAGGTGGAGAGTGATAATGACAAAAATATTTCAGGGCTTGCAAAAATATGGAAATTATAATCTTCCTCCCAGAGCAGACATTAATGAAGTAATGCATGAAAATAATATGACTTCCTAGGGATCCTAGTATGCCTTATCACACGTTAGGACCCCTAGGAAGTCCTAGTGACCCATTTTGACACATTGGAATGCTCAAGTGTGTCCTAAGGGGTCCTACTACACCTTCTGACACACTTGAGCATTCAAATGTGTCAAAAGGGGTGATGAGGACTTCCTCAGGGTCCTAGTACACCTTATCATGCGCTAGGACCCCTACGGAGTCCCCGTGACACATGTGGACACATTGGAATGCTTAAGTGTGTCCTAAGGGGTCCTAAGACCACTTTGGACACACTTGAGCATTCCAATGTGTCAAAAGGGGTCATGGGGACTTCCTAGGGGTCCTAATAGGCCTTATCACGTGTTAGGACCCCTAGGAAATCCCTGTGACCTCTTTTGACACATTGGAATGCTCAAGTGTGTCCTAAGAGATCCTACAACACCATCAGACACACTTGAGCATTCAAATGTGTCAAAAGGGGTCATGGGGACTTCTTATGCATCCTAATAGGCCTTATCATGCATTCGAACCCCTAGGAAGTCACTGTGATCCCTATGGACACATTGCAAAGATCAAGTGTGTCATAAGGCATCCTACGGCCCCTTCAGACACACTTGAGCATTCAAATGTGTCAAACAGAGTCATTGGGACTTCCTAGGGGTCCTAATAGGAATTATCATGCATTAGGACCCCCAGGAAGTCCCTGTGACCCCTATGGACACATTTGAACACTCAAGTGTGTTATAAGGGGTCCTACGGCCCCTTTGGACACACTTGAGCATTCAAATGTGTCAAAAGGGGTCATGGGGACTACCTAGGGGTCCTAATAGGCCTTATCACATGTTAGGACCCCTAGGAAGTCCCCCTGACCCCTCTGGAAACATTGGAATGGACAAGTGTGTCCTAAGGGGTTCTACGACCACTTCAGACATGCTTGAGCATTCAAATGTGTCAAAAGGGGTCATGAGGACTTCTTAGGGGTCTTAATAGGCCTTATCACACGTTAGGACCCCTAGGAAGTCCCCGTGACCCCTGTGGACACATTGGAATGCTCAAGTGTGTCCTAAGGGGTCCAACGACCACTTTGGACACACTTGAGCATTCAAATGTGTCAAAAGGGATCATGGGGACTTCCTAGGGGTCCTAATAGGCCTTATCACATGTTAGGACCCCTAGGAAGTCCGTGTTACCCCTCTGGACACATTGGAATGATCAAGTGTGTCATAAGGGGTCCTACAGCCCCTTCAGACACACTTGAGCATTTAAATGTGTCAAAAGGGGTCATGGAGACTTCCTAAGGGTCCTAATAGGCCTTATCACGTGTTAGGACCACTATGAAGTCCTTGTGACCCCTATGGACACATTGAAATGCTCAAGTGTGTCCTAAGAGGTCCTATGACCACTTCAGACACACTTGAGCATTCAAATGTGTCAAAAGGGGTCATGAGGACTTCCTAGGGGTCCTAATAGGCCTTATCATGCATTAGGACCCCTAGAAAGTCCTGCTGACCCCTGTGGACACATTGGAATGCTAAAGTTTGTCCTAAGGGGTCCTACAACCACTTCGGACACACTTGAGCATTCAAATGTGTCACAAGGGGTCATGGGACTTCCTAGGGGTCCTAATAGGCCTTATTGCGCATTAGGACCCCTTGGAAGTCCCCGTGACCCCTATGGACACATTGGAATGCTCAAGTGTGTCCTAAGGGGTCCTACGACCACTTCGGACACACTTGAGAATTCAAATGTGTCAAAAGGGGTCATGAGGACTTCCTAGGGTTCCTAATAGGCCTTATCACATGTTAGGACCCCTAGGAAGTCCTCGTGACCCTTGTGGACACATTGGAATGCTCAAGTGTGTCCTAAGGGGTCCTACGACCACTTTAGACACACTTGAGCATTCAAATGTGTCTAAAGGGGTCATGAGAACTTCCTAGGGATCCTAATAGGCCTTATCATGCGTTAGGACCCCTAAGAAGTCCTCGTGACCCCTTTTGACACACTGGAATGCTCAAGTGTGTCCTAAGGGGTCCTACGACTACTTCGAACACACTTGAGCATTCAAATGTGTCAAAAGGGGCCATGAGGACTTCCTAGGGGTTCGAATAGGCCTTATCACATGTTAGGACCCCTAGGAAGTCCTCGTGACCCCTGTGGACACATTGGAATGCTCAAGTGTGTCCTAAGGGTTTGGAGGACCCCTTAGGACACACTTGAGCATTCAAATGTGTCAACAGGGGTCACAATGACTTCCTAGGGGCCCTAATGTGTGATAAGGCATACTAGGACCCCTAGGAAGTCCTCATGACCCCTTTTGACACATTTGAATGCTCAAGTGTGTCCTAAGTGTTCGTAGGACACCTTAGGACACACTTGAGCATTCCAATCTATCCACATGGGTCATGGGGACTTCCTAGGGGTCCTAATGCATGATAAGGTGTACTAGGACCCCTAGGAAGTCCTCATGACCCCTTTTGACACATTTGAATGCTCAAGTGTGTCCGAAGTGGTCATAGGACCCCTTAGGACACACTTGAGCATTCTAATGTGTCCAAAAGGGTCACTGGGACTTCCTATGGGTCCTAACACATGATAAGCCCTATTAGGACCCCTAGGAAGTCTTTGTGACCCCTTTGGACACATTCAAATGCTCAAGTGTGTCCTAAGGGGTCCTACAATGCCTTCGGACACACTTGAGCATTTAAATGTGTCAAAAGGGGTCATGGGGACTTTCTAGGGGTCCTAATAGGCCTTATCACCTGTTAGGACCTCTAGGAAGTCCCCGTGACCCCTATGGACACATTGGAATGCTCAAGTGTGTCATAAGGGGTCATACAACACCTTAGGACACACTTGAGCATTCCAATGTGTCCACAGGGGTCACGGGGACTTGCTAGGGGTTGTAATGCATGATAAGGCATACTAGGACCCCTAGGAAGTCCTCATGACCCCTTTTGACACATTTGAATGCTCAAGTGTGTCCAAAGTGGTTGTAGGACTCCTTAGGACACACTTGAGTGTTCCAATGTGTCCATAAGGGTCATAGGGACTTCCTAGGGGTTCTAACATGTGATAAGGCCTATTAGGACTCCTACGAAGTCCTCATGACCCCTTTTGGCACATTTGAATGCTCAAGTGTGTCTAAAGGGGCCGTAGGACCCCTTATGATACACTTAAGCATGTCAATGTGTCCATAGGGGTCACGAGGACTTCCTAGAGGTCCTAACATGCGATAAGGAATACTAGGACCCCTAGGAAGTCCTCATGACCCCTTTTGACACATTTGAATGCTCAAGTGTTTCCTAAGTGTTTTTAGGACCCCTTGGGACACACTTGAGCATTCCAATGTGTCCACATGGGTCACGGGGACTTCCTATGGGTCCTAATGCATGATAAGGTGTACTAGAACCCTTAGGAAGTCCTCATGACCCCTTTTGACACATTTGAATGCTCAAGTGTGTCCAAAGTGGTCGTAGGACCACTTAGGACACACTTGAGTGTTCTAATGTGTCCACAGGGGTCACTGGGACTTCCTATGGGTCCTAACACATGATAAGCCCTATTAGGACCCCTAGGAAGTCCTTGTGACCCCTTTGGACACATTCGAATGCTCAAGTGTGTCCTAAGGGGTCCTATGATGCCTTCGGACACACTTGAGCATTTAAATGTGTCAAAAGGGATCATGGGGACTTTCTAGGGGTCCTAATAGCCCTTATCACGTGTTAGGACCTCTAGGAAGTCCCCATGACCCCTATGGACACATTGGAATGCTCAAGTGTGTCCTAAGGGGTCCTACGATGCCTTCAGACACACTTGAGTGTTCAAATGTGTCAAAAGGGGTCATGGGGACTTCCTAGGGGTCCTAATAGGCCTTATCATGTGTGAGAACCTCTAGAAAGTCCTTGTGACACCTCTAGAAACATTGGAATGCTCAAGTGTGTCATAAGGGGTCCTACGGCCCCTTCCAACACACTTGAGCATTCAAATGTGTCAAAAGGGGTCATGGGAACTTCCTAGGGTTCCTAATATGCATTATCGCACGTTAGGACCCCTAGGAAGTCCTTGTGACCCCTATGGACACATTGGCATGCTCAAGTGTATCATAAGGGGTCCTACGGCCCCTTCAAACACACTTGAGCATTCAAATGTGTCAAAAGGGGTCATGAGGACTTCGTAGGAGTCCTAATAGGCCTTATCACGCGTTAGGACCCCTAGGAAGTCCCTGTGACCCCTATGGACACATTGGAACACTCAAGTGTGTCCTAAGGAGTCCTACGACCAATTTGGAAACACTTGGGTATTCAAATGTGTCAAAAGGGGTCATGAGGACTTCCTAGGGGTCCTAGTATGCCTTATCATGCATTACAAGCCCTAGGAAGTCCTCGTGACCCCTGTGGACACATTGGAATGCTCAAGTGTGTCCTAAGGTGTCATATGACCCCTTATGACACACTTGAGTTTTCCAATGTGTCCATAGGGGTCACATGAACTTCCTAGTTGTCCTAACATGTGATAAGTCATACTAGGACCCCTAGGAAGTCCTCATGACCCCTTTTGACACATTTGAATGCTCAAGTGTGTCTAAAGTGGTCGTAGGACCCCTTAGGACATGCTTGAGCATTCCAATGTGTCCATAGGGGTCACGGGGACTTCCTAGGAGTCCTAACATGTGATAAGGTGTACTAGGACCCCTAGGAAGTCCTCATGACCCCTTTTGACACATTTTAATACTCAAGTGAGTCTGAAGTGGTCGTAGGACCCCATAGGACACACTTGAGCATTCTAATGTGTCCACAGGGGTCACGCAGACTTCCTAGGGGTCCTAACATGTGATAAGGCCTATTAGAACCCCTAGGAAGTTCCCATGACCCCTATGGACACATTGGAATGCTTGAGTGTGTCCTAAGGGGTCCTACAATGCCTTCGAACACACTTGAGTGTTCAAATGTGTCAAATGGGGTCATGGGGACTTCCTAGTGGTCCTAATAGGCCTTATCATGTGTTAGGACCCCTAGGAAGCCCTTGTGACCCCTATGGACACATTGGAATGCTCAAGTGTGTCCTAAGGGTTCCTACAATGCCTTTAGACACACTTTATCATTCAAATGTGTCAAAAGGGGTCATGGGGACTTCCTAGGGGTCCTAATAGGCCTTATCACATGTTAGGACCCCTAGGAAGTCCCCGTGACCCCTATGGACACATTGGAACACTCAAGTGTGTCCTAAGGGGTCCTACGACACCTTCAGACACACTTGAGCATTCAAATGTGTCAAAAGGGGTCATGGGGACTTCCTAGGGGTCCTAGTACTAGTTTCTAGGATAGATGATGACATCTTCTTATTCAGTATAGTCAGACCACCAAAATTACAAGGGTTCCTAGTACGCCTTATCAAATACATTATATATATAATATGTATTATAGATATATTATATACATTAGTATATATAATATGTATTAGTATATATATAATATATTATATATATTATATACATTAGTATATATATAATATACATTTTATATATTATATACACCATTTTATATGTAAAAGTTCAATTTTTTCATTTACTCCCGCCCTTTTTTCATCTGCCTAGAAATATCGAGTACCTGATTTTGAATTGGGTACCTGAGTTTTGACTGGTCATATTTGACCAAAATATTCCGTGTCCCCACAGACCAGACAAGCACAGGATTTCAAACTTTTTCACGGGTTGCAAGAAAAAAAAACATGATTTGGGGCCCATTTTTTTGTTTTGTCAACTTGTGGTCTCACCATGGGAAGTAGCAGTCGTCGTAAGGCTAAACGAAAGAGGAAGGTGATGAATGAAGAAATTCAAGCATATAGGGAAAATCATCAAAGAAGGAGAGAAGGTATGTTAAACATTAATCAAGGTGACCCCGTAAATGTAGTTGTAAGTGAAGAGGATGTTGAATTTGAAAATAATATGGAAATTAATTTTGCGAATAACAATGTATGGAGTGAAGATGAAAATGTGGAGATGGAGAATGAAAATGTAGACTTGGGGAATGAAAATGTAGATTTTGGGAATGACAATGATGGGGCTATAGGATCATGTTTATGAGGACTACAATAATCTCTCTTGGTTTTGGGTGATTCGACTTCATTTGCATTTGGCAAGGCGATCTCTGTCGATGTCAAAACTTGCAGTGAGGGTCAGTTGAAAGTACCTCAGTAGTGTATCTTTCAAACCCTCCATCCTAGTATCAAATCATCTACTCCATCAGCTCCATTTGGCCAGGTAAATGCCAATGACAACCCCGTTCCACCCACGAAGTCACTGGAATGCTCACGACAACGCTCGATCCAAGTGACCCCAAGGTGCACTAAGCAGGATTGGGCAGCGATCTTCTGAGGCTCATATCTTAGAGCTCGTGAGAGGTATCAAAAAACCATCAAGGTCTACGAGATCATGTTTCCAAGGTCTACAATAACCTCTCTCAATTTTGGGCGATTCAACTTTGTTTGCATTTGGCAAGACGATCTCATTTGATGCCAAAACTTGCAGTGAGGGTCAGTTGAAAGTAGCTCAGTAGTGTATCTTTCAAACTGTCCATCCTGGCATCAAACCATCTACTCCATCACCTCCGGTTGGTCAGGAAAATGCCAATGACAACCCTGTTCCACCCATGGAGTCATTGGAACGCTCGCAATGATGCTCAACCCAAGTGACCCCAAGGTGCACTAAGCACGATTGGGAAGTGATCTTCCGAGGCTCGTATCATGGACCTCATGATAGGTATCAACAAACCATCAGGGGCTACAAGATCATGATTGCGAGGTCTAAAATAACCTCTCTTGATTTTGGGTGATTCAACTTTGTTTTCATTTGGTAAGGTGATCTTAGCCGATGCCTAAACTTGTAGTGAGGGTTAGTTGAAAGTAGCTCAACAACATATCTTTCAAACCATCCATCTTGGCATTGAACTGTCTACTCCATTGGCTTCGGTTGGCTAGGTAAATTCCAGTGACAACCCCATTCCACCCATGGAGTAATTGGAACACTCGCGACCATGCTCGACCCAAGTGACCCCAATGTGCACTAAGCATGATTGGGCAGTGATCTTCTGAGGCTCGTATCTCAGACCTCATGAGAGGTATCAAAAAACCATCAAGGGCTATGGGATTTTTTTTTCGAGGTCTACAATAACCTCTCTCATTTTTGGGTGATTCGACTTCATTTTCATTTGGCAAGGCGATCTCAGTCAATGCCAAAACTTATAGTGAGGGTCAGTTAAAAGTAGCACAATGGTGTATCTTTCAAACCATCTATCATGGCATTGAACCATATACCCCATTAGCTCTAGTTGGGTGGGAAAATTCCAGTGACAATCCCATTCTACCCATGGAGTCACTGGAACACTTGCAACCACGCTTGACCCAAGTGACCCCAAGGTGCACTAAGCACTATTGGGAAGCCATCTTCTAAGGCTTGTATCTTGGACCTCGTGAGAGATATTGACAAAATTTTAGGGGCTACAAGATTGTGTTTCTGAGGTTTACAATAACCTCTCTCAATTTTGGGTGGTTCGACTTTTTTTGCATTTGGCAAGGTGATCTCAGTTGATGCCAAAACTTGTAGTGAGGGTCAGTTGAAAGTAGCTCAGTAGTGTATCTTTCAAACCATCTATCTTGGCATCAAACCATCTACTCCATCAGCTTTGATTGGCTGGGTAAACACCATTGAAAACTCCATTCCATCCATGGAGTCATTGGAATGCTCGCGACCACGCTCGACCCAAGTGACCCCAAGGTGCACTAAGCATGATTGGGTAGAGATATTTTGAGGCTCATATCTCAAACCTTGTGAGAGGTATCAACAAACTATTAGGGGCTATGGGATCATGTTTTTGAGGTCTACAATAACCTCTCTCAATTTTGGGCAATTCGACTTCATTTGCATTTGGTAAGGCGATCTCAGTCGATGCCAAAACTTGCAGTGAGGGTCAATTAAAAGTAGCTAAGCAATGTATATTTCAAACCGCCCATCTTGGCATCAAACCATCTACTCCATCAGCTCCATTTGGCTAGGTAAACACTACTGACAACCCCATTCCATCCACGGAGTCACTGGAACACTCGCAACCACACTCGACCCAAGTGACCCCAAGGTGCACTAAGTAGGATTAGGCAATGATCTTTTGAGGCTCATATCTTAGACTTGGTAAGAGGTATTAACAAACTATTAGGGGCCACGGGATCATGTTTCCATGGTCTATAATAACCTCTCTCAGTTTTGGGTGATTCGACTTCATTTGCATTTGGCAAGGCAATCTCAGTCGATGCCAAAACTTGTAGTGAGGGTCAGTTGAAATTAGCTTAGCAGTGTATCTTTCAAACCATCTATCCTAGCATCAAACCATCTACTCCATCAGCTTTATTTGGTTGGGTAAATGCCAGTGACATCCCTGTTCCACCCACGGAGTCACTGGAATGCTCAGGACCACAATCGACCCAAGTGACCCCAAGGTGCACTAAGCACGATTGGAAAAAAATATTTTGAGGCTCATATCTCAGACCTCGTGAGAGGTATTGACAAACTGTTAGGGGCTACAAGATCATGTTTCCAAGGTCTACAATAACCTCTCTCAGTTTTGGGTGATCAACTTTGTTTTCATTTTGCAAGGCGATCTTAGTCGATGCCAAAACTTGTAGTGAGGGTCAGTTGAAAGTAGCTCAGCAGTGTATCTTTCAAACCATCTATCCTAGCATTGAATCGTCTACCCCATCAGCTCTGATTGGTTGGGTAAATGCCAATGACAACCCTGTTCCACCCATGGAGTCAGTGGAACGCTCGTGACCACGCTTGACCCAAGTGACCCCAAGGTGCACTAAGCACGATTGGGCAGCAATCTTCGGAGACTCATATCTCAGACCTCATGAGATGTATTGACAAACCATTAGGGGCTATGGGATCATGATTTTGAGGTCTACAATAACCTCTCTTGGTTTTGGGCGATTTGACTTTGTTTTCATTTGGCAAGGCGATCTCAGTCGATGCCAAAACTTGTGGTGAGGGTCAATTGAAAGTAGCTCAGTAGTGTATCTTTCAAACCGTCTATCCTGGCATTGAACCATCTGCTCCATCGGCTCCAGTTGGCCAGGTAAATGCCAGTGACAACCTCGTTGCACCCACGGAGTCATTGGAACACTCACGACCACGCTCGACCCAAGTGACCTAACAACACAAGTGCTACATTTCTCTGTCAATTTAATAAACCCCAATATGATGATTTATATACATAGTGAGTATATACATAGTATTGAAACAATGTAGTACTAAGTGGCTCAAGTGGGATTACAAGTTGGGTTAAGGGCCGTGGGATCTATGACGTAGTATAGTGGGTATATAGAGTATAATATCAACACTTGTCTTTGTAATGTAGTAGATGGAGATATAAAATGTTATCTTAGGTGAAGTTTAATGGTAATCAAGAAATATGGTTCATGGTTTTGCATGCTGGGGTCAGGATGTATATGGAAAAGATATATAGCTGGTCGAGAAGTTTGGGATGTTATAAGATGTGCATGTGTGGCTTTGAAGATACAGAACATGTGTTGTGTGTGGTAATGGAGTTGGGTTGTCCAAAGACTTAAAAAGATTGATTTTTTGGGTAGTTGGCAGATGTGGGCTATCACTGGAGCAAGCCTTAAATACAAAATTGTGGTTTTTATACACAAGTCTAGTTGTGTTCTGATTGAGGAAGTTAACATTTACAGAGGTGGTTTTTAAATCTGAAGAGACTGACTATCCTTTGGGTGGGAGGTATAATGGTATAAAACATAAGAACATAGGAAATCTATAGAATTTAAACCTCAAACATAATAAGCTCCATGAATAGGGTATTCCAGAGTAAAGAAAAAAAAATGTAACTTCAACAAGATATAATTTAAATCATAATGATAATCATAGTCAAGATATAACTTCACCATTCAATTCCATAAACATGAATAATAAATATGTATACAAAAGATGATGGAAATATAACATAAAAATAAACATTTTCTATATATAGAAAGTATCAAAAGTATCTCCATATATAAATATGGCACATGCCATTTCAAAATGTCTACAAAATCAATGTTTCAAGGTGTACAATGTGGCATATATGCCATCTCAAAATGTGCCAAGTGACATCTCTAAATGACCACAAAACTAAAACTACATCCTATGCCGTAGGCAAATCATCAAAATGTAGCCTCTTTGAAAAAGTGTTTGGCTCTGATTGATCCTGCATAAAAAATGAGTTCAAACCCAAGTTAGATTGTGTAGTTTATATGATTTGTATATATATATATATATATATATATATATATATATATATATATATATATATATATATATATATATATAATTCATAATTCAAACACTAATTTAATTAAAATTATAACTGAATACAAATATATGTACCTAGCCTCTCAGTCGCCTACCATGATCAAGTGTCCTAGCATAAGTCTTTGGTAGCGAAGGGGACCATGCCAACAATACCAACTCCGACGTATAAATATATATTTGCAATAATGAGATTAGTAGAGTGGTGCAACATAGAGTAATAAATCTACAAAATAGGATGATAGCATAATAAAATTACAAATTGATTGAACTAAAATTAAAACTTACATCTGTTGATTCCTCCTCTATAATAGTGGGCTGGGTCAAAAAAGACATGAAACATTCTCATGGGCCCTCCCTCACACTGGGAGTAACCTATGAGAATAAAAAGATTGTCAATTATATATAAATGTACTTCATCATAACACCCCTGGTTACAAAATATAAATAAAAATATGTAAAAGTCTATATACAATCGGGCTATCACTTTGAATCGAGATGCCTGTCAGCCTAGGCCCCTGAACCCATGTCGGGACATCATCAAGAGCCACACCCTATACAATAAAGTGCAAGTGAAATATTTATTACTACACACAAGTGGTATACATATGCATGCATAATTAATCTTAAACAATTAATTACCTTTCCTTTGTTGACACCTGATGAAGGAACCCCCTCGTGCCCCCTCACTGACATCAGCTGTAGCCTGCAAGAGTACAATAAGATGACAATATATTAGTAAATGTATGAGTTTTATTGCTCTAATTGATAGAGATTTAAGCATGTACACAAAATGATATCAAAAAAAACTAATGGGTACATAATTTATAATATACCGTATAGGCATCAAGGCCAAATGAAATGGCCGAAAGTGTGGAGTCATCCACCTATCTCAACTCTTCCTCTGTCATCGACTGAACATAAATGGAAAAAATATATATACATAAGTTCATGCAATAATTAAAACTAATCTAAATAAATAAATTATTTTTAAATTAAATAAGTCATGTGACAAATTTATTTATAATGTTTACTCTTATTGTATCAACAAGAGTCCATGGCTCTACGTACACCTCTTGAGCACTCCCATGAGCTGTAGATGCTCCATGAGGTATTGCAGCCTCTGTAGCTACTTCTCCTATATCCTCCTCATCAATAACATACTAATATGTATCACCATCAGTAAGCGGTCTGAGGCACATATTCTTGCATATAATGCAAATATGGGGCTCGCATAGATGTGAACTCTAGAGAGATGTTGATGCGCCAGCATCATCCACACTAGGAGGCAACACTGACCTGGTCTACATGATCAACTAATCACTCAGCAAATGAATGGCCCTAATAGTCTGTGAGACCTGTGAGACAGCCTCTAAAATGATATCAGGATGCTGCACTGGACGAGGGGGTGCGACATCAGTGGGAGGATGAAGGTAGTGGCCTTTTTGTGTTGGGAAAATGGCCTAGTCTAAGGAGCTCCTCCGCCTACGCCCATGTTGGGCCTCATGCTAAAATAATTAACATTGTGACCAAGAACAAACTCAACATACAATGTTTTTATGAAATAGAAAGGGAGCTCCAAATTTCTATAGGGTGTTTTATCAAAAACCATCCACCAGTGATCCCAAAAGTGTGTGTGCATTGCTTCATTTGTGCACCATTTTATTGATAATTTGGACTTTTTGGTGTCAACTTGTAATCCGGTTTTAGGATTCACAAAAAGGGAGGCTATATCTTCCTTAGTTATATTAAGGGCCGCAATCCCATCATGGTCAAGCCCATCATCAAATTGGGCATGCATATCATCACGCCAATGAAGAGAAGCATTATGTTGCCACATGAGTGTGTCAATGTTTTCAACAATAGTATTTAGGACCTAATGTAGGTATATTCTGATATGTGTTTTGGTAAGCATGGGACCTAATGTAGGTATATTCTGATATGTGTTTTGGAAACATTGTATTGTGTTCAAATTATCTTGTATCAAATCTTCAAAAGATTGAGGGTTTTGAGATGGGGGATTGTTTTGGGGACTGTTATTTGGTGTGGGAGGGTTATTTTCTTCATTGTTGTCAGCCATGCTTGATTAAATTAAAAAAAATCTAAATTTCAATTTAATTTCATATATTATTACAAAAATAAATACAAAACCCTATTTCAACCAAAAAAACTACATTTAGCATCAAAATGAAATAAAATAATCAAAATATACAAAGAATTTACTTACCGTATATACTGCAGAGTTGAATTTATTGTTGGGGAAATTAGATACCCAAAAAAATTGAGTATCGAATATATAGAGCCATTTTACAAACCTAAAAACAATGAGAGAAATGAGAAACATGGCCCGTGGGTTTTGATTTATGCCATAGGTTCTAGGTACCCAATTAGGATTGTTCTTTGGTGTCAGGTTTGCCTAGGTGTACTAACACCTAGGCCTACTAAAAAGTCAACAAGCATTTTCATGCGCTTTTGCATGAGTGAAAAGTGAATATTTTTCACATCACCACTTTTTGGCCTCTCATGATCTTGCACATATCATTTCCCATTTTCACAGATCCTCCATTATAATGTTCAAGGTATTAAAATATATCTTCATCTTTAATCATATGATGTGTACAACCACTATCAATAATCCATGTATCATTCTAGCTAACTTTAGAAATAAGTTTTTTTTCAACATACCTTTCTTCTTCTTCGGAGTCTTCCTTCGATGCCACAAATACCACTTCTATGTCTTCATCTGTCTCAGTTTTGGTGTCCTCATCTTCATCTTCAACATAGATTTTCACCTTTCTATTCTCAAATGAAACTCGGTGACCTATATTATTCAGTTGTGCTACACTCAATAGATTATAATTAAGTCCTTTCACCCAATATGAATTCTCACATTTGATCTTATTGTTCAGCAATGTAGACCATTTTCCTTTTACTAGACAAGGTGTATCATTTCCCATTTTCATAGATCCTCCATTATAATGTTCAAGGTATTCAAATTTATCTTCATCTCCAGTCATATGATATGTACAACCACTATCAATAATCCTTGTATCATTCTAGCTAACTTTAGAAATAAGTTTTGTTTCAACATACATTTCTTCTTCTTTAGAATCTTCCTTCAATGCCACAAATACCACTTATATGTCTTCATCTGTCTTGGTGTCAGTGTCGGTGTCCTCATCTTCATCTTCAACAAGGTAGCATTTCTTCTTTCCTTTATCCCTATAGTCTCAATTATCTTTATTGCCATAATGTTGGTTACCTTTGTGATCTCAGTAATCTGTTCTGTCATTTTTCTTTTCATTAGATCTTTCACTTTTCTTTTCATCATTTTTCTTTTCAGGACATCTTGCTGCAATATGACTAATCTCTTTGTAGTTAAAGCATACCAAGGGTAGTTTACCTCTATATCTTCCTTTTCATTTTTGTATTCTTCTAGCCATTAATGCTTCAAGTTCATCAAGTTCATCTTCTTCAGCTTCATTTTCACTTTCACTTCTTATCTTATGCCTGCTGCTTGATTTACCAATTTTTAGAGATGACATAAATGAAGATTCTACTGTAGGTAAAATAGTATTGTCATAGTTATTAAACTCAAATGCAGTCAATCTATAGATTAGACTATCAAATGTAGCATTATTTCTAGGTGCTACTCTCATTTGATGAATAGAAGAGACTCTAATAGCATAGGCAGGTAACAAAGTTCTAATAATTTTACTTACCACAGTATCTTCATCAATAGTTCCACCTACTCCTCAGATAGAATTCATACCCTCCTTGACTTGATTGTTGTACTGAGTGATGTTCTCACATTATTTCATCTTCTTGTCATCAAACTTACCTCTTAGGATTTCAGCTTTGGCTCTTAGCACATTCACATCTCCTTTGTGAACTAGTGCAAGCTCGTCCCACATATGTTTTGCAGTTGTACATGTCTTAACATCTTCAAATTTGGCATATGATAATGAAGAAGTGATCCCAATCATCATAGCATTGTGTTCATGTATTTCTCTCATCTGATCAATAGTCAATGGTCCAGTACACTCATTTTGCAAGTAGTATGTTGTAGACTCACCAATCCCTAATAGATACAATTTCATTATGCTTTTCCATGTCAAGAAGTTGTCTTTGTTCAATTTTTGCACCTCTCTCTTATACATCTTGTGATCTTTGACTTAGGTCCTTCAAACATTTCTTTCCAAGTACTCTTGCTCTGATACCAATTGTTAGATAACTAAGAGGGGGGTTGAATCAATTAAGACCAATTATCCTATAGTCTCAAACACTTGAAGATGTATAAAACAAAACTTTTAAACAATTCAGACAACTCGATAAACCATTAACTCTGGCCTTTTGTTCATTTACCAAATACCAGTAGTTAACTGGTGAATATACCGATCAATCCAGTTGTAGTAATGTGTAAAGTAAAATAACAGTTCATCACATCCATACACATATAACACTTTTATTTTTAATGTGTAAACCATGTTAGGGGAAAAAAACACATAGGACCGGTAACCCAAAATAATTTCACTCTTTTGAAGTGAGCTCAGTTAAGAGCCAACCTTGTTAAAGGTTACAATAACACACTGTGAGGTGTGATCTGGTTAGAGGATTTATCACTAATATTTTTCCATGACAAAACATTAACTATGGAATTAACATGAAAATAATAAACATTCATTGAATGTCATAATGAAATATAAAAGACTGTTAAGTCCCACTCAGTTAAGAGATTTATTTGTAGCAATGGTTAAAATGCAACAGTAAATGATCTGATTCAAATACAAATTTTTTTGCAAATTTTCAGATCTATGCTAAGCTTAAAATACCTCTAGCCAATATACTCAATTTAATTCTTTTGTATCCTCCAACTCTAATCTACTCGGTTAATTCCTTTTTCTGATGCTTGGTGTTGTCTGTAGATTTTCTTAGTTCTATCTTCAACCTGTTTGACTAGCTTCGCATGAATGCAATCTTCTCACGTGTATTCTAGAATTCATAATGAATCTCTTGTCTCCTTTTATAGACATAATAAACCATTTTTTTCCATCCATATATTTTGTCTCTTAATCTTCACCATTTATTTTTCCGCTTTAGCCTTCCTCAGCAATTGTGTCTATAACGTGCATTTCATTCTCCTTCATCTGATCATCCTTCAATTTTGTCAATCATTTGATCATCAAAAAAACTTTATATTTAACCTCAGAATCATCCATAATTGTGCAGCTCATCATCTTTAGTCAGCATTCATATGTTCCATTTATTTATTTCACTCGGTCAATACACAACATAATAACTCGGTTAACACTATACTCGGTATACATTGTTTCTAACTTGGTGTACATACTAAGTTCTTCATTTATCGGCCACATAAATGTGTACGTTCGTGATCTTCAATCCATAACATAATTTTGTAAAATAATCAAATCACTCATATAATTTCATAGACTCAACAATAAGTTACCTAATGAAAACCATATCCTCTCTTTCTCATACATCTCATCTTCATGTTAATAATTCATTCATTCACCATTGTTTCCTTCTTTAGATTTTTGTAACTATTATGATAAGTATAGTCAAAACTAGTTGACATTAATGACAATACAATAAATGATTTAATGTCTCACATATAACTTTGTAGCTCGGTGATCATCACTCAGTATCTTTGAAGTCTATCAATCTCTCCTTTAAGATATTCAATCAGTTGTAGTATATCATATCATTGATGAAATTCATCTTCTCTTTGTTGAGGATGATCCTTCTTCATTTGTTGTGAGGGAACACTCTGAACCTCATTTTCATTCTCCACTTAATCCTTATTTCAAGTTTAACATGATTATGGATCCTTTTATACAACATTTGGAGGAAGTCTCTTTCACTTCTAAGAAGACATTTGAGTCTTTGGAGATTATTTTTCATGATTCTCAAACCTCACTTGAGATGTTAACTTCATTCATAATAGGAGGCATAGAGAGAATATTTTCTACTTAGTTATGAGAACGTTTCTTATGTGTGGTCAAAAGTGTGACACACTTCTATAAACCATTACACTTGAGAGAATCCATGGAAGAGGAAATCTCAAGAAGTTTCTCACAGCTTCATAGTTGAAGCAAGTTTAATCCTTCTAATGATGCTCATCAAATTGGCATAGAGGATTAGTGACTTGACTACTCCAAAGTAGAAGATTCAAAGTGAAAGGATGAAGCTAAGATGCAAGATTAACAAGCTAGAATGAGAGATTAAGCTAAGAATGTATGAAAGCAACTAGTAATATATAATGAGGATGCAAGATTTATTCTATGAAGCAATGAAAGAAAAGGAACTACATTAACAATGCAAGATTAAGCTAGAAATGAAGCTAAGCTAGGAAATGAGAGAAACTACTAGTGAAGAATTCAAATTATCAAGATTATTCTAAGAATGCAAGAGAATAAAATGATCAAGATTGCAAGATTCTAAGATTAGGATCCTTGAGCCAAGGAAGAGATTCCTTTTAAAGGAATTACCTCAAGAAGGAAGGGTGGAGATTAAGAGGCAAAAGAATGGGTGGTTGAGATGAAGAGGAAAAAGGAGATGCAAGGTTAGGTAGAAATGAGTGATGAGGATTAAGAGGCAAAAATAGATGTTAGGTAAGAAGACAAAATAGTAATTTTGAAAGCACAAATCCCTTTTAATTGCTAATTAATCAAGATTAAGTGAGTGCACACATGTGAATGTGTTCTTTCAATAAAAGTGTAGGAACTTTATATTAAAATTAATGTTTTAGCAATTAAATAAATATGCAAGCTCTAGAAATTAGGCCATAGTATAAGCTTGATATAAGATTTTTGATTTTTTTATTTAATTATGCAAATGGGATTTTCAGGGTTACTTTGCACAATTATGTCTAGTAAATATGCCTTTGAGATTTAGGATTTTATTTGAGGCAATTTGGTCGAAAAGGGGGCTCAAGTACTACTAGACTATTTTTAGGTGATTACATCTTATACTTAATTACTAAGTAGTGAAACTATTATAGAAAAATTATCTACCTAAAGAGCCTACTTTGTTACAACTTTGATTGTGAATGCAAATACTATAGTGGTTGGTGATCACTATGGATCATAGTTTATTTTCCCATTATTTATAGTTTCCATATTTTAACACTCTAGACTAATGCATAAAGTTCTTTATCATAAGTGGGATAGTTACTTATTGCTCCTAAAAAGGTTTTAGAGTGGTAGAAAAATGGTTTATCTCCTTGCATGAGTACAACTCCCATGGAAACCCCACTTTCATCTTTCTCGATCTCAAATGGCTGATATAAATCTAGTAAAGTCATAACTAGTGTGACACTCAACTTTTCCTTCAAATGTTGAAAGCCTTCTGCTATGGACCTCCCCACTAAAAATTTTCCTTTGTGTTGATTAATTTGTGCAATGGTGATGCAATATAGGAGAATTTTTCAATGAACTTCCTCCGCTACTAAGATTCACCTAAGAAAATTCTAACTTTAATGACTATACTTTTTTTACGCCATTTTACAATAGCTTCAACCTTCATAGGGTCTAGTTTCAATAGACCACCTCCTACTACATAGCCTAAGTACACTAAGGATGTCTTAGTGAACTCACATTTAGACATATTTACATAGAGTTTTTATTTTATTAATACATCAAAAACTTTCTTTACATGACTTACATGATCATCCCAAGACTTGTTGAATACAAGGATATCATCCAGATAGACTATGACAAAATCATCAATAAAATCATGAAAGACATCATTCACGACTCTCATAAATGTAGCTGGTACATTACAAAGCTTGAAGAGCATAAGAAACCACTCATAAAGTCTATGATTTGTCTTAAAATCATTTTTTCCAAATATCACTTTCTGAAATTCTTATCTGATGATATCGGCTACGTAAGTCTAGATTAGTGAAATAAATAGAATGTTTCAACTTATCAAGTAAATCATCGATATGAGGAAGAGGATACAAGTTCTTTACCTTTATCTTATTCAGGGATCCATAGTCAATACACATTCTCTAAGTTACATATTTCTTTGGACCTAACACAATTAGAGAACCACAAGGAGATGTACTAGGACAATAAATCCTTTATCAACCAACCCTTGAACCTACTTCTTGATTTCTTCATTCTACATAACTGATAAATGATATATGTCGATTTTAGGAAGTGGCACATCTTGCTTCAATTAGATTTCATGTTGTATCTCTCTCTCAGGAGTAAATCCCTTCATTTCCTAAAAAAAGTCATCATAAGCGGAAACAAATTTTACCATTTGATCTTTATGTTTTGGATCACACCCCTTGAATGCATTAGATTCCTCATCTTATTTTTCTTTTACAAGCATTAATATAAATTTCTTACTATCTAAATTGACCAGTCTTTTCACTTGACAAACATTAACTAGTACAATATTAACCTTAACTTTGTGTCCACATACAATGTATTATATCCCATATTTAAAAATATGACACTTATTCTCCCCCCTATAAAATATTTCTTTATGGTCATATAGATAGGGACTCCTGAAAAAAAGACCACAAATATATAAAGGGGTTACATCAGCTTCTACCTCGTCAATAAAATTGGCAATGATAGAAAATCTCAATTTATATTGCTTAGTTACCTGAACTGTGAATCATTACAAACCCATCCAAGAGGGCATGTTGGCTATGGAAACTTCTAAAAGTGGATCATCAGAATAAGAATTTTTTGGATGTGATATAAAATGCTTACTCGATAGCTTAATCGGCTACTGAATATGTCCTTGTAGGAAGGATCTACACCTGCCCTTTTAGGATCTGCATCTAGCTTTGCCTTCTCTCTTGCTATTTATGGTGTAGGTGTTGGATAACTTTGGATGAGGTATTGTATTAAATTTAAGCTTTTTAAATTCTTTGGATATCCAATTAACTTGAGATCCTATATCAAATAATGTATCAACCTTAGTATGTTCCGTTACAACCCAAATGTGAAAGAATCTACTCCTTTTCTTATCAACCTTGGGAGAAGATTCTTTAATTGTACTTGTACTAGTACTTGAACTAGAAAAACTTGTATCAAATGGGAGAGATATACCTTTTCCTTTACCTTGATCCTAGTAGCAAAATTCTTTGTCTCATCTCTAGAATCAAATCCAAGATCATGTTGAGCTAGATAGCAACAATAGTCTTTTGTTTACCTTTTTTTCCACCATATCTCTTCAACCTCAATTCTAGATGCAGCTTCGACTAGCACTTGGAATGATCATTTCCCTCCTTCTTTCAATGTGAGCATGTGGGTTTTACACCCTCTTTCTTCACTGTAGCTATATTTTTCCCCTTTCTCTTGCCTTTGGATTTATTTTCAAACTTAGATGGTTTCTTATTAGACTTATCAATGAAAGTACCCTTACCCCTTGACTCTAAGTGTGTTTCGTATGCACATACTTCATCCAAATTACTAGGATTCAAAACCAAAATGGATTCTCTTAGGTAATATTGAAAATGATAGGTATGTAATTAAACAATTTATCTTGGGTGTATGATGGAACATTCAAAGCAATAACCCTTTTCCTAAATTTATGGGTGTACTCTTGGATAGACCGACCTTTCCCTTGCCTAAAATTTTTCCATTTCATCATTAATTGTTTCATATGGCCTAGGCTATATATAATTTATTCTTAAGAGGACTAAAAAATTTTGACCAAGTTAAATTGACTCTACCATGTTGTGAAATTTTAGCCTAAGTTCTACTCCCCTACCAGGTGATATTTATGCTTCCCAACCAAAGAGTAGCTAATTGGATCCTTTCAACATCATCTAAGATATCTTGGACTCTATAATAGACTTCAACTTGTTGAACCCATTCATCTAATTTCTTAGCATTTAATTATCCACAATAATTTTGTAAGTCAAATTTTACATCCAATTAATTCTAGAGCTATGTGCACCCTTGAAAGGATTATGAGACATAGAATGAGTAGAAGAAGTATAAGATGGAGAAGGAGGAGTTAGGGGAATTTTTGGAGGATCACGATTACCTCCTAATTTTTCCCTTTTCCCTCATGAGCTTCATGTCCTACATCTGTTCTTTTCTCTCCTAGAATATAACTTCTACCATGGCCTTCATGTCAACAAAATCCTTCTAGAGAATCTTCTCATAAATCCCCAAACCTTGTCCACCATCTATTTCTTCCATTTATGATGGTGGGTCAATTCTTCATCTTCTGATCTTAGGATTATATTCTTCAAGATTTTCTTCGCCTCATTGAATCCTAGATCTCATTAGCATTCACTTTTGCAATATTGTTCAAACAAAGCTATGAAACCAAACTTGATCTTATTTAGGATCTATGATTATTTATTAGATAATGCTTAACATTAGCAATATTTAATTCAAATCTTTAATAAGAGAATTAACATAAACAAAATGCTTAAATGAAAAGAGCATTATAAAGATGATGTATAAAAAGAAAGAGAGAAAAGTGATAGAAGATCGAACACAATTGATAAAAAAGTTCACCAAATGGCTACATCTTCGAGTCCCTCTCCAACAAATTGACCAATCCAATTATGCTCCAAAAATCATAATTTCAATTATTACAAGATCACCTCCTTCCAACACTTTGGCATAACATTCATTTGATGTACAGAAATGGCTTCATTGCCTCCCAAGCATTGTCTCCTTCACATCACCTGGAATGAATTTTCAAAACACCTACACCCCCTTTTTTACAAAATTTTAGCTAGAATGAGATTTACCCTTCGTAATTACAAAAATACAACACTAAACCCCTTCCTTGGTTCATATTCAACCCCCTTTTGTCATTTCATGCCTTTGGGTTTTAGTGGTTAGGGGTAGTCTTTCCTTATTGGCATGTTTGTTAAGGATATGGCCTTTAAAAGGTCTTTAAAAATAACCACCTCCCCTATCTATACATTAAGAGCTCAAATCTGTGATACATTCCTTTATCCTTGCTTCCTTGTGTTTTCTGAGTGACGTAAGACCTCATTGTTTAAGCCGTGGAAAGGCATTTTAGAGGCTGGGAGAGTAGCTCAACAAAAACAAGCAGTGCGAAGCAGAACGGGATGGAAGGAACACAGAACTCTGGAGACGAATTCAACAAACCAGAAACAGAAGAACTTGTGAGTCTTGGTTCAGTCTTTCACTCTTTAAATAATGCTATTTTGAATGAAGATATGCATGTAGATGATCATGAAAAATTTGACTTACCTGAAAAAAGATTTAGGCTTCCTACACAAAATTGGAAAGAAATATATTCTGATTTAGGAATGCTTCAGTATAAGTCTAAGACTGTTTGTAAAATAATAGAATTACAAGTCGAAGTCCGCAATGATGAAGCCCATAGCTTCATTAATCTCATGACTAGTAAAGAGATACAGAGTCTTGTCAAACAAGCAAAAACAAAAAATGGATATAAATATCTGCATATAGGTAGTATTATTGCTGGATGTGAACCACTGTATAGGAAAGGAATCCCAGCTACAGTTTTTATGACTCTTCTTGATGTCCATCATAATAGATATTGTGACATGTTAATGGGAGGAATTTCTGCTCCAATGGCTACAGGAGCGACAGCTTTTGATGTAGTCCCAAATTTTGCAATTAGTTTGTCAGATCCACATCTAGATAAAGTCCTTATGTTTCAATTTGGTACTCATTACCTAGATATGAAACCTGGATCCAGAACCCATGCTTTGTATTTTGCCTTGTATGGTTGGTTGTTTAACACCACCGTTCCAATAGTCAAGGATCCTCGATCTGACAAGTCCAAAGCTAAATATTCTTTGTTATGAAAAACCCAAACCAAAGGTGCTCAGCTTACAGTACCCAAAATGATAAATCTTGCAGATATCCAAGTTCCAAAAAATTGGATCATTGATACTAGAGCTCTTCAGCAAAGAACCATGCCAAAGAACCTTACCACTATTGCAAGTATCAAGGAAACACCTAGGAAAGCCCATATCCTCTTTGATGAGCCAAATTCTAGAAAATCTTTTGGATCTAGTTCCAAAGATTTTCAACGAATTGAGTCAAGTCTATCTACTCAGTGTAACCATCTAAATTGTATCCCTGACTCTCAAGGATCTCTATATTGCTCAAACTGCAAACAATCTTTTAGAGAACCTGCAACATTAATCTCCAATCTTCTTACTCAAACTATCAACCACTGTGAACATCCACAGTTCAGTGAGTTAGATGATGGAAGTCTACAATGTGATCATTGTAAATATGTCAAAAATACTTTTCATGTGAGAATGATTTTATCAGGACACAATACATCATTCTCTGAGCCAGATATTATAGCATCTGAGAAAGCATCTACCAGTGTACCCATAGAAGTCCCCAAAGGAATACCACCTTTTTGCGATTTCATGCTTAACTCGTCAGATGACAAATTCTCAATTCCATATTGGCCTCAACATGTCATTGCACAAGGTCAACCTGATGCTACAACACAGTCTAAAATGCTCAATTATGCTAATCTTTGTCTCCGCAAAGCATTACTTTTTCAACAAGATACACATCAGCGTCTTTTGCAAGCTGAACTTCAGCGTCAAAAACTTGAAGCCAGTCAGAATTCTAACTTCCATGAAGTGTTAGCCTCTCTCAAAGCTTTGGAAAGTTGCCTTGCCAGTATCATGTCTTTTACAATTTCCCAGGATATCGCCACCCTTCACCGTGATTATTCCAGTTTTAAAACTTTAGCAAAAGCTTGGTGGACCGAGCAAGCCAAACAAGCTCAACATTTACAACAAGTCCAGAAAACTACTTCTCAAGTCCAAAGAATAGTTGAACAAGTCAGCTCACAACAGTATGTGGATGCTCAAAATGTTACTCAAGCCATATCCACAGTCAGACAAACACTTGAACAAGTAGTAATCCATCAGTCTGATGAGTTGAAAGTAACCCTACAGAAGACCAACTCAAAAAAATGGACTTTCCCTGATGCCACAGAAGATCTAGAAAGATTGAAATGTCAACAATCGGGAAAGCCGTTACTATTAGATGTACCAGAACCCAAGCCTCAGGAATTTGATAAGAAAACAGGGAAATGGCACTCTGTTAATATGGTAAAGCAGGAAAATTCCAATGGCCCATTTGATAGAATTCATAATTTCTCAGATGTGTCTCCACCTCTGACTAATTTTGATGATTATGATCCAATAAAGAACAAAGCCACAATTGATATTTTACGAACATGGATTGATAATGCTATCAATACTGTTGATGGTGTGACTACAGAACAAGCCATCAGACAAGCTCTAAATGCTCTAATAGGCATAGCCCGAACAACATGGGACTCTTTAGAACCACAATATAAGGAAGACCTTAGTCACTCAGGAGTTAATCCTGTCTGTGAGTCCTTATACAGAATGTTTGTGGGACAGCATGAAAATGAGAAAAGAACAGCCTACAAAAGATTTAAGGAAAATAGAATATGTGACATGAAATTCTTTGAAGATTATTGTAAAGAACAATATGTGAATTTCTACATGTCTGGACAAACGAACAATAATGCTTGGATGTACAATACATTCTTAGAAGGGTTTCCCTCACAATTGCAGTCTTATTATAGGGAAAGAATTCTAAATAGCATACTAAATACTCCAGATATGACAATCAATGATGTCACATTTCCACAATTAGTTCAATTCATTAGAGAAATCAATGAAGAACTATGTTCTGAAAAGAAAAAATAGAAACAGAAAAAGGTTGTCTTACCTTATCTTAAACATGGAGTATGTCAATGCCTGCAAAATAGTTATGGATGTCAGAAGCATGAGAAAAAGCATTTCTCACGCCGCAAGCAACGGACTAAGTATCTTGAATACAAATATTCAGAGCATCAAAAATTCAGAAGGAAGAAAAGATATAAAAAAACCTTTTTGCGAAATAAGCATCGCATCAAGAAGGACTTTAAACCACAATGTTACATATGCAAAGGGCCTCATTATGCAAACAAATGTGATCAGCGCCATAAGCCTAAACATTCAAAGAAAGTTCGCACATTAAGGAAAGCAGGACTAGATTATTTGCCCTTAACAGAAGTTAATAGTCCTTTCTCCTCTGATTCTGAAGACTATTGTCTTCAAATTTCTGATTCAGATATTTCAGTTGAACAAGAGCCTCTTGTCCATCATTTTGCTCTACACTCAGAATCCGAGTCTGAAAGTTTTCATTCAGCATCTGAAGATTCTGAAGTTTCTTTTATGTGCAATATGTTTTCCTCTAGAAATAATTGGTCTCGTGGAAAATTCTTTCCACAAAGAGGACGAGGACGCTTCTCCCCATTTAGGAAAACATTTACAGACAATGAATATGAGTTAGAAGATTCTCATATCCAAGAAAATCTAGAAGATTCTCAGATCCACGAAAATCTAGATGAGCTAGATAAGAAGATTCAACATCTGGAAAATCAAAAAGAAAACTATGTGACTCCCTATCAGCATCAAAAGATTACTCATGAGATAATAAAAGCCAAAAATGTTAAGGAAGAAATACTCAGTCAACACCCTGATATGCAATGGGTAAATAATGATAAGACAGGATCAAAATCTACATCAGAATACACTCCAAATCCAACTGCACAAAAAGCATTTCAAAAATCCTCGAAGATTGATTGGTTGGAAAATCGCTTAGCTTTCTTGTATACAGTAAAAGCTGATGTAAAAAAAGAGATCCTTTCTGTTCAAAATAATCTAAGAGAAAGTCAAGCATCTTCAAGTTCTCTTAGTTCTTTAGATAAGTATTTGACAGAACTTGAACAGTTAAAATGCGAAGAGTCTTCTTTCACACCTGTTACAACACTGGTTTCAGAGACAACAGAAGAAATAAAAGCAATTGAAGAGAAACATAATGTTTATACCTATCTAAAAGGTTTTTCAAGCCCTTGTCCAGCATTCTTGATTACAGTTAAATTACCAGGAATAAAAGCTTATACGTTGTGTGCTTTATTAGACTCAGGAGCAGATTGTAATCTAGCTCGTGCTTACTGTTTCCCTAGAGATTGTTGGACCACAACAACAACTTCAATCAACTCACTTACTAGTAATGGTAATCCTGTGAAACATAAAGCCTTGATTCCATTAAAGTTTGGTTCTAGTCTCCATCAGACCAAATTTTTTGAATTTCCAGTAGAATCCTATGATTGTATTATAGGAAGTGCTACTCTACAGCAATGGAGTCCATATACCATTGGTAAATCTGGCACTAGTATTTCATTTAGTGTAGGGTCTGTCACACAAATCAATGAAGCCAGGGCATATTCTCCAAGACTCACACTTTTCCCAAAAGATAAGATCATTCAACCAGGACAGCATGTTTGGTTTACACGACAAGCAGAAAATACAAAGTTAGATCTTGAGCAAGTTCAGAAGGATTTTTCTGCTACTGTACTTACCAAAGATCTCCAAAAATACCAGAGATCATTTGAATGTTCACTTACTCTAAAGAAAGATCAGAATGGAACGGAAATGATCCCAAAAAGAAAAGCCAATTATCTCATTCTCTCCAAAACAGATCAGGAATTATGTGAAAAAGAAATTTCTGAACTTTTAGACAAAGGATTGATCAAACCTAGTACTAGCCCATTCTCTTGTCATGTGATTTATGTTCCTAAAAAAGATGAACATGGGAATGAACTACCAGAAAGAAGATTGGTTGTCAATTATAAACCTCTTAATGCATGTCTTGAAAGTAATCAGCATCCCCTGCCCAGCAAGGATTATATATGGCAGCGAATTCAAGGATGTAATGTTTTCAGCAAATTTGATCTGACAAAAGGATTTTGGCAGGAAAAATCAGAAAAGAAGATCAATACAAAACAGCTTTCTCAGTCCCACAAGGGCTGTATGAATGGACAGTTTTACCATTTGGAATCAAAACTGCTCCCTCCATCTTTCAAGGTATTATGGATAAAATCTTTGCCCCTTATGCAAAATTTCTTCAACCTTACATAGATGATATTCTGATTTTTAGTCAAGATCACAAATCTCATCTTGAGCATCTCAAGAAATTCCTGTCAATATGTTAGACAAATGGAATTTGTCTAAATCCCTCCAAAATTAGTTGTACTGAAAGCCTTATTTTTATTGGCACACGAATTGAGCCAAATGGAAAGATTTATCCACAGAAACATCTCCTTGAAACAATTCAACAGGTAGAAGTCAAGGATAAGAAATCATTACAACGATTCCTTGGATTAATCAATTACATTGCAGGATACTTCCAGAATATTGCAGAAGCACGCAAAGAGCTCAACAAACTGTTAAATAAAAATGCACCTCCTTGGTCTGACGTTCACAATCAAGCTATTCAACAAATTAAACAGCAATGTCATCATCTTCCTCACCTTAAAATCCTGGGATCTGGCAAGAAAATTGTTCATACAAATGCAAGTGACACCGCATGGGGTGCAGTACTGTTAGAAGAAGTAAAACAGAATAATCAAATCAGAGAAGAAATTGTCAGGTATGAATCTGGATCTTTTAAAGGTGCTGAACTTAATTACCACTCTACACATAAAGAACTTTTAGCCGTGGTCAAAGCATTTGAAAAGTTTCAGCTGTTTATTGGTGATCATAAATTTCTTCTACGAAGTGATTTGAAAAATCTTCCTGGATTCTTCCACAAAGAATCAAAAAATAAAGTAGTGCGAGCAAGATTGCTCCGCTGGGCACAAATTCTTGATACTTTTGATTTTGATACAGAGCACATTGAAGGTTCCAAAAATATCTTAGCTGATTTTCTTAGCCGAGAAGGATCTGTTCACAGGGTTCATAGTCTCAATCACATTCAGCCAGGGGAAGGTCACAGACAAGTTGTTTTACAGCCAAATCTCTTTACAGAACAAGCTCAGTCTCAGGAAGATATCATTGATAACCTTGATATGGTGTTCAATAGCTATGCTGATAATTGTCCTTGGACACGACAACTCTATGAAGATCGACGAAGAGTGTTGATTGAAGAATTCACTCATAATCAACAAGCCCAGCAACAGCAACACAATGTCCGAATGATCAGAGAACGCAAAGAAGAATATAATTTTATTGGCAATGTGCCATGGCAAGAAAATTTGAATGTTCTAACACATCAACTGTATCTAGAACAAAGGAATCGACACTTTGAAGCATCACGACAACTTCTAACTAATGCAGTAATTCAACGACAGCCTTGTCATCCATTTGATGAAGAAATTAAAAATTATCTCCAACATGCAATCAGCAATCCTACCTCTCCTGAATGGCCTATTATCACCAGTGTGATCTCTTTTGAATGGCCTACTCAAATCCTGAGCAGCACTCATATTCCTAATCAGCAGTGATGGTTAAGCATCAATCAATTGGGAAATTATTTCAGAGTAGTTTTCCCACATGATCATCAGATACAGCCAACAACCTGTAATTATGGGTATTTGCACAAAATCACATTCCATTCCTACATTGACAATCCTATAAACAGGTACATCTTCTCTATCTAAGGCCCCTCTTTGCAGTGACAAAATACCATGGAAATCCAAAGTTTACATCATTGGGCACATCCTCAAACCAGACAACCAATTTGGATCTTCACTATTTTCCAGACCAAACCAGAACCGTGGGATATTGGTAATCCCACAAAACAGGCACATGTTCATCTCTGTCAAAGAATTCTTTGGAAAGAAGAAACTCTTGAAGAAAGATTAATGAACATAATGAGTATTCCATCTCAGGAAGAATCAGATAGTGATCTTGAATATCACTCACCAAAGCATCAACGATATACCTAAGTGGATGGGGTTGTCATCCACACTTCTACTCTCTTACGTGACCTCATCCGACGTGTCAGCTTTTGGGAAGAGCTGATCATTTCTCTAAAAACCATCCATATGTGTTTTTGCACATATTCATTATGTACGTGGCACATTTTGGCTCTGGAGTAATGAGTTTCCCAACCATCAGAAATCATAATAATTGTACACCAGTTACCAAAGTCTGGTTAAACAAAACTAGGGGTAGACTCCACTACCGTCCTAAAAGGGTTAGCCCGACACCTTAATAGGGTCCGTGTTCTTTATCTCTTCACGGGTTTAAAAGAGATTCTCCCGTAGTCACTTTCAGGTGTAAAGTGAAAGCATCACGAGTTGCTTGTCTCTACTCGTTTGTCAGCACACTACTGTGTTCGTAGATATTGGGGTCCACCCAGACCGACATACAGGTCATAGTGGGCATCTATTGTAGTAGTGCGCTCTGCTTTAATAAAGTGGTTCTCCTGATTCTTGACATGTGTCAGCAATCGGTTGAGACCTCCTCTCCAATTTTCCTATAAAAGCATGCTTCCCTTAGAGAGAAAGGCATTCGGAGTTGAGTAAGTCTAGAGTCTTTAGGAAAGAAAGACATAGAGAGTATGCTCTCTTCCTATAAGGAAGATCAGAAATCAGACTGTCAATCTTTTAGGTATGTCTGCTGAGTCTGAGTCCTGTAAATCTGCCTGTTGTGGGTTGATTATAGTCATCATCATAGTCATATGTATTGCAGTTTATGTATGTATTAAGCGCCCGATGTAATGAAATAGATGCATATTCCTGTTTCTCGGAGCTTGTAAAATGGTTGCCCTAGATTTTGGTTGATAGGAGGTTGATGGTTCAAATTGTCGGCCTCCCCTCTTTGTGTTTATATGGTGCTAACCTTAATTTAAAGAAAAAAATAGTGAAAGTAGATAAAGGTAGTTGGCATGCTATAACATTTGAGAGGGAAAATAAAAACTAGGAGGTATCATGTTTTAGCCTTCCCAACAATTTTTTTGTTGAAACATGAAAACCAACAAAGCTTTCCACATAGGTTCCATGTGGCACCCATTTATTCAGCCACATGACACAATATAATTCACCCATTTGATGACACATGTCATGCCTAGATTGGAACAATTATGCATACTTCCACGTTGCCCTGTCTTGTCACGTCATATTGCAACATCATTCTTCCACATTTCAACAGACGATTAATCCATGTCACTGCACAAATGCTAAATGTACTTTCTAACATCATGAATTCAATGAACCATTTTGTAATCTTTGATCAGCCACATCTTTCACGTATGAGCTCTGTTTTGACAAAATGAACCTTGATGGAAAGGTCTTGACGAGGTCTTTGATTTGGTGCCAATTTTCACCAATTATAAGATGATCATTTTTTTTCCTTTCTGACGAGATTTTGTACCCATTTTGGCCAAACTTTGGCTAGTAACAACTTAGACATATGGATTCCTTTTTCTCCCATTCAAGTTGCACTGGATTCCATTTTTTGAGCTCTTCGCGATGATGTTGAATTTTGGAGCATTGGAGACACTTTAATTTTTAGTGAAAAAGTATATACTAGATCATGAAGTCACTGATTGTAAGGTATTTCAAATTATGTTTAAATATTATGACACGGTTTATAAGAATAAAATAATATTAATAGCTACATGTTGCAAACCAATTGAAGAAGTTGATTATGAGAAAATTTTGATAACATTTTCTTCTTAACATAATTAGAAAATCCACCAAGTAGATATCAAAAGTAGATTCTTGAATTGAGATTTCATAAAGGATGCATATGTGACACAACCTTCACATATACTAGAAAAAGAAAAAGAATAAATGTATGCCACCTAGAAAGTCACTATATGGTTTAAAGCAAGTCCATGAGATTCATATTTAAAAATTGATAAGTATTTTGTTTAGAGGGTTTTTAAATAAAAAATGTTGATGCAAATTTATAAATTTAAAGTCTTAATCACAAGTCACTATTTTCTATTATTTTTATTAGATAAAATAGGTTTTGAAGGGGCTTTGTAACCTTGTACAATAAGATTTTAGTGGGATTTTAGAACCCACAAATAAGTGGCTACAAAAGAGAGAACACAACCAAACAATAGCCTCGCCAACAACTTACAAGGAGTAGCCTCAAAAAGACTAATCATATAAAGGTCAAACCACTACAACAATAAGCCAAAGCCCTTAATCTCAATACAAATCTTTTTTATAGGCTCCCTTACTTTGAACATGAACTGATGCAGGGGCATTCTTGGTCCTCGGTGAATTTGCATGGGAGGTGTGTGTTTGGCCAGTGTTACTCGGTTGCATCCTTGACCGACAGTCTCGGTCATTGAAGGAAGCCTGATTGCTGAAGGAACTCGGTAATCTCTGGCGCTCGGTGAAAGTGTTACTCAATGATGCCTACGGTGCTCAGTGATGCTTGTCATGCTCAGTTATTTCACTAGTGCTCGGTTGTTCCAGTTTACCGACTGGAGTTTTGTGTGATTTGTTGGGCCAACTTGGTGCATTTATTGTTGGTAGTTGTTGTTACAAACCAACATGTTGGATTTAATTATTGTAAGGCTATTTGAGAGCCGACTTGTATTGCATTTAATATTTTTTAGGAGGAGTTAATGGTTTCATCCATCTGACTTGTGGCTGATGATTAGTATTTATAGGATGTTTGGGGAGATGTTTAGGTATGAGTTTTGGGGACAGATTGAGTGGTGAAGTTGTGGAAAAGATCATGTGAGATCTTGTAGATCAGATTGATTTCTGATAGTTTGTTTTTAGCAGAGCTAGTGGTTGAGGCTTGGAAACAAGGAGATTGATTGGAGGCTCGCAAGCTCAAGTTTAGATCTGCCTTAGGGTTTTCATCAATTGCTGTTAGTTTTTAGAGCTGAACTAGCTAGAGTTGTATTGGATCTTGTTGATCTTGCAGAATTACTTTTGATCGTAATTGGCCCTAACCCGGAAGACCTTACAGTCGGGCATGTTAATGAAAATTTGAGTTGAAAACATTTGTTGTGTTGAGTTATCCATTGTGTTGTTCTGAAGCTGCAAGGCTAGATTGTCCTTAATTGGATCCTCTCTACCTTAATCCATATCAGGTGATATCAGAGTGAAGGTTGACCTAGCAAGGCTGATCTTGCAAAGTTGATCTTTTTGGCGAAGAGATCGTATGATCTGAGTTGGAGATCCATAGCACTGAACTTGTGGATCTTGCCCTAGTTGTTTGTACAAGGTGGCAGGTTGAGATCTGACTTGCATACAACTTGGAGATTGCCACAAGGTGGTTGGTGTAGGGTTTGTTGCAGAGGGTTTCTCTTATCTTTAAGGATGCCTCCGAGAAGATTAGATCCTAGAGTGATTGCTGATCTCTATGATACTGTGGAATCTAGGATTACAGAGAAGGTGAAATTAGATTTCAGATCTGAGATGGAATTGATGAAGAATGACATGGTCACTGAGATCATGAGAATTATTACTGGTGTGCCCCAAAATGTTGGTACTGAAGATGGTTATGAGGAAGCTGCTGAAGACATTGAACCTGTTGGATCTAGTAGTGATGATCGGAGAGATAGATCTGGTGAAGACAGAACTGCTCGATTGCTTAGATCCGGAGCTCGGTTAAGTAGTAGTTACTGAATGGAAGTTTCTACTTTCTCTAGTACCTTGAAACCCGAGAACTTGATTGGATTGGATTGGTGAACTTGAAGATTTCTTTGAGCTAGAAGAAATTGAAGATCCTCTTCGAGTGAGATTGGCACAGACTAAATTGAAAGGACATGCTGCTCTTTGGTGGAAATAACTACAAAGAGATAGAGAATATGAAGGTGAAATGAAGATCAATCAGTGGAGGTTGATGCAGGTGACAAAATTGAAAGCTAAGTTCATACTAGTTGACAATGAGATTGACTTGTTTAAGAATTTGTAGAATCTGAAATAGAAGGATTTGTCTATTGAAGATTATACCAAGGAGTTCTACAAACTTACTATTCGATCTGGACACCTAGAGCTTGGTAAGGAAAAGGTAGCTCGGTATGTGAATGGTTTGAGATTTAATATTCAAGATGAGCTTGGTATGCTAAAGATTGATTCTGTTGAAGATGCTTATCAGTATGCTCTGAAGGCAGAAGATAAGTTGAAAAGGAAACAACATAGTAACTCCTAAGGGAAGGAAAAGATTGATCACTCGGTGAAGGATAAAATGACTGTTGCAGAAGATGAACAGAAACCTATGGAACCAAAGAAGAAGATAGGTAGAGTTATCTTTAAGTGTACTTGCTATAACTATGGAGAGGAAGGACACCATTCTTTTGAGTGCACACAGAAGAAGCTTGGTGACTGATGAGCTGCTATGGTAAATGAGAATGAACCTGAATCTGAGAACTTGCTACTTCGGCGAACATTGCTTGGTACAAAGGAGGAACCTTGTTAGAGGAATAACTTTCTCAGGACTCGATGCAAGTCTGGAGGTAAACTATGTGATGTTATTGTTGACAGTGGTAGTACTAATAACCTTGTTGCTGAGGACATGGTTCAGAAACTTGGTTTGAATAGGATGAAGCATCCTTGTCCTTATAGGATTGGTTGGTTGCAAGATGATCATGTTCTAGAAGTAAGAGAATAATGCTTTATTGATGTTTAGATTGGCCAGTATAGGGATCTTGTGTTATGTGATATTGTGAAGATGACTAGTTGTCATATATTTCTTGGTAGACCTTGGCAATATGATTGTAGAGCTATGTATGACTCTGTCATAAATGTGTTTACTGTTGAGAAGGATGACAGGAAGTTTTCCCTGATGCCTTTGCTGGATACAATGCTCAGTAGGAGAAGCCTGAGTATTGGTAGACAAGTTAAGTTGGTGGATTCTGAAGGTATGGTTGATCAGTGTGAAGGACATATTTGTGTGTTGTTGAGGAAAGACTTGAAGAGATAGAGAAAGCTGAAATGGAAAAGTATGCAAAGTGAAAAGGTGGAGGACTTGTATGTAAAGAACCAGTTCGGGGTTTATGTGCTGAATCCCGGAAGATGTTCTTCTCACATATGAACATCTTTTCAAACCTAGGATGTATGATGCAAGGGCATTCTTGGTCCTCGGTGAATCTGCATGGGAGGTGTGTGTTTGGCCGGTGTTACTCGGTTGCAGCCTTGACCGACGATCTTGATGATTGAAGGAAGTTTGGCTGCTGAAAGAACTTGGTAATCTCTAGCGCTCGGTGAAAGTGTTACTTAGTGATGCCTACAGTGCTCGATCGACACTGGTGCTTGGAGATGCTTGGCATGCTTGGTTATTTCACTGGTGCTTGATTGTTCTGGTTTATCGACTGGAGTTCTGTGTGATTTGTTGGGCTGACTTGGTACATTTATTGTTGGTAGTTCTTGTTATAGGCCGACATGTTGGATTTAATTATTGTAAGGCTATTTGAGAGCCAACTTGTATTGCATTTAATATTTGTTAGGAGGAGTTAATGGTTTCATCTAGCTGACTTGTGGCTGATGATTAGTATTTATAGGATGTTTGGGGAGATGTTTAGGCATGAGTTTTGGGGATAGATTGAGTGGTGAAGTTGTGGAAAAGATCATGCGAGATCTTGCAGATCGGATTGATTCTGATAGTTTATTTGTAGCAGAGCTAATGGTTGAGGCTTGGAAACAAGGAGATTGCGTGGAGGCTTGCAAGCTCAAGTTTAGATCAGCCTTAGGGTTTTCATCAATTGTTGTTAGTTTTCAAAGCTGAACTAGCTAGAGTTGTATTGGATCTTGTTGATCTTGGAAAATTACTTCTAATTGTAATTGGCCCTAACCCAAAAGGCCTTACAGTCAGGCATGTTAATGAAAATTTGAGTTGAAAACATTTGTTGTGTTGAGTTATCCGATGTGTTGTTCTTAAGCTGCAAGGCTAGATTGTCCTTAATTGGATCCTCCCTGCCTTGGTTTGCGTCATGAACCAAGGACTTTTCCAAGCTTTGCTAACCTTAAACAAGAACAAGGGGCATTTCTAGGCTCCCTCAACATAAACAATGGATTTCATAACCTTCAAATCTAGAATCTTAAAGATAAAACAAAACCAACTAATTAGATAAAATGGAGCTTCCCAAGTAGCTAAGGGAATGATGAGGAATAGAGGGTTTTGAAAAGATTCCCAAACCTTCATATTGGGTTTTAAAATGGCTCCCAAAGACAACCTACAAAAGACAACAAAGGCTCTCCAAAAGAAAGTCCTTACCTCTCTTGTGAAACCCCTCTCTGCCTCAATAGAAGAGGTACCCACCTCAATGGGAACAACAAAGGAAAATACCACTAGAAAGAAGTGTCACACATAATTGAACCCTAAAATATAGAAACCAAAGATAAGAAAAGGCCAACATATAGTATCTTCCAACTTCTTGGTCAAGGAAAATCTCCACCTCCATAGGGGATGTCACCACCTCAATACAAACCAAAAAAGAGGAAGTGTGAAGAAAGTTCAAGTATAGGGCATCATCAATGATCATTCGTGACTCATCCTTTGGTTACATCATTACTAGTTTTCAACTTTTCATTTTTTTCATATGATGTTCTATTCTCTTGTATGAGCTATGTTGTACATGCACTATTATAAAGTGTAGTCCTTCTTTGTACTTTGTCATTGGTGACATATTTGATGTAATCCTTTTGTACTTAGTAGATTAGGAAGTATCTTGTGAGACTTGGTTTATAGCTTTAGTCAAGACTTAGAATGTACCAATCTGCAATAGAGAAATATCAAGTTGATGCTTAAGAAGTTGTCTCTATGCCTTATCTCTTTCATATTGCAATGGGTGATTCATCAATTATTCTTCATCAACATTGGTGCCTAGTTTTGTCACACTTTGACATTCTTGGTACAGTATTGGCTCTGTTTTCTTCCTATGGAGGACTCTGGATCATCATCTTGGACCATCTTTCCAAGAGATTCGACATTAAGGGGAGCTTCATGATCTTTACTCTTCTCTCTAAGAGGGAATTTTTTCCTCGGATGAGGTTTTGTCTTCTCATACATCATTGAGAGTATTGTGTTTGTTCATCTCTCTTTTGGAGGAGAGTTTTCTTTCACATGGTTTTTTCTCTTTCTCCATTTGTGAGAATATTATATTCAGATTGTACATGTGTATCTAACATGGCCTAGTAGTCAGGACCCATCTTGCATTGTTAGCTTTTTTACATTCTCCCTAGATTGGACTTAAGGGGGATGTTGGTGTAATTAAGGTATTTTACCTTGGTTATTTCACACCTAAATGCTAATTACACATTAATCCTTGTCATCCATGCTTGATGTTTGATGCCTTGAGGAATTTGAATTTGATTACTTGAATTGTCTTGATTGCTCCTTGAATGCTTGAGGGAGATGATGGATATTGTGTGCTTACCACAATGAGGCACGAAACCTTGTTTGTATACCTCTCCTGGCCATTTTTTAGTGTTAAAATAAAAGGAAATTGGCATGGATTTGGAAATCCCACTAAAATCAAAAGACCATTACGTGATTCAAATTTGAGCTTTTTGGGGGGTCAAGGATGACTCTTAGCTCAAGGGCAACCCAACTCACCCCTAACCCACCCAAGGCCCTTGACTACCAAAAACAAGCTCAAATTTGGGTCAAGAGTCTAATTTGATATGGGGATGTCAAAAATATGCACAAAATCAAGGTAAGATCAAGTGTAACAGGTATAGAAGCCTTGGACACTAAAATGAGGCCTAAATAAGGAACAAAAATATAGAGATACAATTTAGGACACTAAAGGAACAAAAGAATAAACTAAGTCAAACTCCATCCATAGCAATAAGGAAAATCTCCACCTCAATAGGGGAAGACTCCACCTCCATATGAGCCACAAGGGGAAGGATCGAGAAAATATCAACACCAGCCCTTTTTAAAAAAAAAAATAGAAACCATTAGACTCCATCAAGACTGAGCACGGTCCCAAAATTATAAGCATCCTCTAAATACATAGCAGTAAAGCCCAGAAAAACATCAACAGGGCCAAAGGAGGACACAAACATCCTAAACAAGGGCCAAACCAAGGCAAAATAGCCACCCAACATAAAAGAAGTGACACCAAATAAGAAGTCCAACAAAGGGGACAACCCATGAGGTGCAAAGACAACCGAAAGCACCGAGGCAAAGTGAACCAGAGCCCAAAAATCACAAAAATAAGCTCTTAAGCCACCATAGGCCATCACCAAAAACAACATCCAACTCCAAAGTGGTCAGATGCACCAAAGAAAAACAAGGGAGCTTCTCGAGAAGAATGTCCGGAATGGCATAACAGAGACCAGAGCCACCAGAACCCAAAACCACATTACCATAGGCAATCCTAGAGTAGAAAACAACATCCTCAGAAGAGATCATGACAACAAAAGAAACCCCAACTACCAGCAAACCCACTAGAATAACCTCCTAACCAAGGAGAAAAGCCAGAGCTAGAAGAGGAACGACAAGGCCAAGAGCAAGGACAGAAAAAAGTTCCAACTCTAATAGACCTATTCATCTAAAAAATACACTCAAGCAATTCTCACAAGGTAGGTTTAAATTATAAGATTGTAAAGTTATAATAGTGCTAATAAAGATAAGGACTAAGTTGATAATAGGTAAATAAATTGATAAAATACTATAGAGGATCTTTAAAGGAAATTTGGATTACTTAACTCCTATTCATTTCAACATATCTTGTGCAATCAAAATCTTGTCTTAATTCAGGACTCATTAAAAAATTCATTAGTTAGTTGTAAAATGAGTTTTGAGATATCTTCAAGAAACACAAAACGTTAGATTGGAGTATTCAAAGAATGAAGATTTTAAACAGTGTTACTTTTGTAAATCTAGATTAAGCTTGTTGAATAGGTTGTAGAAAATTAACATTCAGGTACTACTTCAATCTTTGATCTACCATTATTTCATGTAATTGTAAGAAACAACCCGATATTAAACTTTCATCAATTGAAGTCAAGTACAAAAAAGTTGTTACAACAATATTTCTCAAATATCTCTCACACCCACAACATAATCCTTTAATTATGTATTGTGATAATAAAAGTATGATGAGGATGTCTAAGATTCCAATGTTCTATTATTACACAAAGCATATTGAAGTACATCATCACTTTTTGAAGTAATTTACATATCATGATTAAACAGATTATACATTACTAGCTAATAAATGTAATTGTTATAAACAGCCCCATCATCTAATTGCTCTATCTTATGAAATAAAATTCATATAACAGTAAAATATAAAAACTATTTAATCACATTTTCTAAACAATTGTTAACATAATAAAAATAATCTTCCATATGACAAATTCCAACTTCAAACATTTGGAAAAAGAATACAACTTATCCAATTTAAAAAGAAGGGTACTGTTGCAGCTGTTATTTGTAAACTTTACGTAATCCTCTAAAAAAAATGGCATAAACCATGAATGATCTGATCCACCCTAATTTTTACTTTGTTTATTCTCCTCCTTTGGCCTTTTATACTTGCCCTCTTTCCTCCAATATCTTGACACCCATGTACCTGCATTTCAAAAATAGGAAAACAAAATGATATCAGAACCTTTTACATCACAGCTTACTTTGTTAGATTGCAAAAATATCTTTCTTTATAATTTGTATGCTTCTCCAATAGATCAAGCTGCACATTAAAATGGTTCTAGATACTTTTGAAGGGTTTGTTTGGAAGTTTTTCACTGAAAGATTTGGGAACCTATGTAGAATATGGTTACTGAAAAGATACAATTGTGTACAGCGTACAGACTAAATAGAATGCCAAAAAGTTATATTTGTGCAGTCTCAAACGGTATCTTTTGGTTTGTAGATAGAACTGGGAAGAGTTGAACCAAAAATACAAAACTTCTACCTAGAATTTCTTGTATCTAGAAAATCTCTAGCAAATCTCTTTCTTAGTAAAACTTTTCTTGTAAAATATGATCAAAACTCTCCTCTGCTTTCTATTGATTTTGTTATTAACACTATATTATTATTATTTTTTTATTATATAACTTTCTGAACAATGTCTATGTGACTCTCAGAACTAACCTTGCATTCTCCTATTTTTAAAATTATTTTCTAAGAATAGATATAAATATTTTTAACTTAATAATGAGTAACACACATGTTCATCAAGAGAAATATGGGCTTTATGAAAGAAGGGAACCCAACTGACCTGCCCAGCATCATAACAGTGGCTTGAGGATTGGTGCCTGGTGAAGCATTAAAGGTGGAACCATCAATGACCCTTAAAGCATCCACTCCCAAGACATGGTAATTCTGATCTACTACACGCCCAACTTGACACCCTCCATGGTAATGCCAAATGGTCATCACTGTGTCCTTGCAGAACTGCTGCAACGAGGAGTTGTCATTCCTGTGCTTAGGAAGCACATTAATAGGCCAAGTGGTTGTGAAGTTCAAGAGCTGCTCCATTGTATTTGATGGATAAGTGAAGTTGATAAACTTGGGTGATTGTACGACATTTTCAATGATCTGCATGCCTGCCACACAACGTTGCAGGTCAAGTGGGTTCTGAAAGTAGTTGAATGTCACAGATGGGTTGTCCTCAACTTTGGTGGTGCGGAGTCTAAGCTGGCCTGAAGAAAGAGGACCAAGGATCTTTTCAAGAAGGAAGCCTCCCCTGAATGCTAAGTCGGGCAGACGACTCTGCATCTGTATTGCATGGGCTATGGCCTTTTTTGTTCTCTGCTTTGGGGGAACTGTGGCCAATTGCCCTATCTGTACATTCATATGAAATCAAATTAAATTAGAGATTTTGTTCTTGGTTTCAATCAATCCATATTGTTGAGACATAGTATACAAAGTAAATTAGAGATTTTGTGCTTGGATTCAATCAATCCATTTTGTTGAGACATGGTATACATGGTAAATTAGAGATTTTGTGCTTGGATTCAATAAAACCATTTTGTTGAAACATGGTATATCTATTATTCATACCTCAGGAGACATCATTCCATAATTCCTGCGGGAGGATGAAGTGTAATCTATGCTGGCAGCCTCAATGTAACTTCCCACATTGGTGATACCCACAACTTCTATGAGAGAAGCTTCCACCAGGTTTGGGGATGGAACATATATTGAATTCATTGGATTGTCTGCCATGCCTTGTCCCACTGCAGGCATATTCACCACCACTGGAATGTCAAAAGATGCCAGATGATCTGCTGGTCCAACTCCACTCAGCATTAGCAGCTGTGGGCTCCCCAGAGCACCTGCTGAGATTATCACCTCACTTCCTGCCCTCCTTGTCAGATAAGCAGTATGTGTTTGGCCATTTCCATCTGTATACATAACACCAGAAGCTGCAGGCCTGCTCAGTCCTGCACCACACCAATTAAGCACCTGTGTCAATAACTACTTTCTGCAATTTCATTACAAAGTAAAGTTATCTAATAATGTCAATTGCAAGATTATATGATTTGTGATTCAGTGTGAACTCTTATTAGCCTAGCCTATGAAGCCTGGAGACAGCAGCATATATTTCGAAGAGAATGTCTGATGGCGTCCTTGTTAGTAAGGAGAAAACAAGAAATTGAGGGTCAGAGGCATGCCAAGTAATGCTGCATTATACAGACAAGACTGAGGTACCTAGGAGCTAACCTGTAAATTTCGTTGTAGCTTTTTTGTTTTGAATCCATCCCATTCACCTATTAGAGTTTCTATGGTTGTAAATAGAAATGGATAATAGTGGCCGATTTAGCTGAGAAGCAAAAACAGCAAAGAAAACCTAATGTAGGGGATTATGGATTATAATAAATTCGAAAAGAAAAAGAATTGGATAAAGGTGGATGACCTTAAAAAGGAAGCAATATTGATGGAGCTATAATAATGTAATAAATATATAGCACCATTACTATACATGTGTGTGGAACCTGGAATCTCGATTAGGAGAGTATCCATTGTACCTTGAATTTCAAGATTTGGAAAAATGAAAATGAGATCAATTACTTGTAATTTATATGAATTTATTCCAGAAGATGAAACTTGGAAACAAACATAAGATGTTTGAATTCAACTTATGCCAAAAACCAATTATTTATAAATTTAAGTCTAACCCTATAAGACCAAACTTTGAAACCAAGACAAGATTCCATACATACCTTGCGTGGTAAAGTACACCTGATGTACACTTGCTCGGAGCAAGACAGTAAGATTTCTAGGATCTGCATACCCAAGGAGGTCAGCTGCAGTGTGTCGATTTCCTTGACTGTCAAAGATAGATCCCCCAACCTTGGTACCATACTTATGGTCATATGTAAACCCATTACTAGGAGTAATTCCCACATCAGTAAGTGCATTATAAACAGCAGTTTGCCACTGTCTGACAATAGGTCTATTGGCAACTATTCTCTCCACCCAGCGATATGATTCATTCACAAGCTGCCCATCCCACCCTGCAGCTTCAACATACTCAGGAGCTGCTCTGGTGTAAAACCCTGCATTGAGGCAGCTTCCTCCTCCCAACACACGGGCTCTGTGATTATATACACCATCTTCTGAAACGAATTGTTCGGAGGGCGAAGTTGGGGAATTGTCCCCCAGATTTTCTGAAAAATTCTCTAGCCTTGTAATGTTGTTATTCCCATATGGGCTTCCTCCTCTTTCCAATAGCAATACTGTGAAGTTCTGTGAAAGTGTTGCTGCCAGTGGACAACCTGCTGTTCCCCCTCCCACAATTATATAGTCATAAGTCGCTACTGTGGGAGATTTTGTTGCCTCCCTTATGAATCTACCATGGTATGGCGCTGCCCCTGGTTTTTACACACAAATCAATGCTTAGGGCCAATGGGTGTGTATAGCATGATATAATACCTAACAATGTGTTAACTAGGAAGAAAGAAATTATTAAATTTTTATAATGTTTAGTCTAGAATGAAATCATATTAGCAAATGGCACTGCACTGATAGTGGTGCAAGTGATAGCAATAGGCAATATGTTTGATATATGTCAAATTATGACACACTATACAGAACTAATTGTAAATAAGATTGTATTGTATTTGTTAAAGAGGTTGAGCTTGATTCGTTAAATTGAGTTTGAAATCTAAATTCAAATTTTCAAAATGATCTTTAATATTAAACTTTATAATGTTGATGTGTCTATTTGAAATAATTAAATGTCTCAATACTGGATGAGAGGAAGCACACTAACAAAAATAATAGATCTACTGCAATGAAATTCACACTTACATTATCAAATACGCAGTGTTTTGTGCAGTTTATTAAATTATGTAACAAGTATAATTTTTAAGCTATGTTCTTTGACATGTATTTTGTAAGTAATAATAAGAATCTCCTAAATGACTAATTTAAGAGAATTATGAAGAAAAAACAATAAACTTTGGTCATGAAAAGATTGCAAGAAATTATCCAATAAGCTGTGATATACTGCACGTCCAAGACGGTATAGAACCAACATGAAATCCTAGCTGGAGTAATAGAAAACGTTTCCCAGCAATGAAAAAATAAGAGAGACATGGAAGAAAGTAGGTTGATCATGCACTCAGAACCAAGTTGATGAGTAGGTTTATGTACTGATTGTTAAGCTTAGGCAGTTAGCTAATGATTAAAACTAATAAGATCAATATAAAAACATCAAAGTATGAAGAACGGGTATTCAGCACACCAACCTTGCCTGCAAAAAGAAAGAGTTCTTTTTTCAAACTGGTAGAACATGAAAAGGTTCTTCCCTTACGTACCACTGAAAATAATTCTATTGATAGGTAATGTCAGTTCAAATCCTTCCATATTAAGGATTCTTAATATGTTCGTAACTCTAGAAAAACATGGATGTCCAGAATGAGTTCAAACCCATAACAATTATAACCAAGTTCGATAGAGATCCTCCACTTTAGGCTTTAGAACACCATATACCACTTATAAGAGAAAATCAGAAGGAAGCTATTCACACAAATTGCTGTAGACATATGGAGAAAAAGATATCTGATTGAAAACAAGTTTTTAGATTAAACCGTATTTCTTTATTTGATCAATCTTTGGGATCGCTTTTTCTTTCCCATGATAGATCACACTTCGTATAACGCTTATAATTAAGAAACTAGAAGAAAGCTGTGCACACAAATTGCTGTAGTGACATGGAGAAGAAAGATATATGATTGAAAACAAGTTTTTTGATTGAACTGTGTTTCTTTATTTGATAATCTTTTAGATCTTTTTCCTTCCTAATAATAAATCATCGAGTGTGATCCGGCTAAACATGATTAAATCAGTTTAATCTAAAAGTTTGCTTTCAATTATTATGGAGTGTAGAAAACTCGTATCCTCTGCTAAAAATAAATGTTATTTGAATTTCAGACATTAACTTCCTAAAATCTTTTATAATCTCTAAACATTGAGTATGTGTAAAAAATTCAAAGCAAACAGTCCATAATATAAAACGCAGTTAAAAACTTCAAAACATTAAGTCCATGTAGTGCAATTCATGGACCGAATTTCTTTGTCACTCGTTGATACTGATTAACAATTCAACCAAGATTAATACAAGACAAGAAAATCACGACCTCGTTTTGCCGAGCCACAAATGCAAAAACTGCAGAATACTGCAAACAAAATCAGAATGTTCTTCTTAATCTCCATATTCTTCTCCTTGAAACCAACACTTTCAACACTGTCCTTCACCTGCAAATCAAAACACTAAGATCTGCACTGTATCATATGCATACCATCCGGACTGAGCATAATAATAGATAAAATGTGTACTCTACATTCACACCACGACTAATCTTAATCAGTGGTTTAATAGGCAATGGGCATAGAAAGATCATGAAATTTTTCATGCATTCATTGTGAGCCCAATACCTGCAAGCCTACCACATTCTACTAAATAAATAAACAAATAACAGGAGTGGTCCTTCCATGGTGAGATGCAAGTGGAAAGGCCCGCCTAAAGAAGAGGGGAAATGCAGCCCACATGATCATAAATTTAGCAGGTTTTGCCAAATTACATTAATTACTAGATCATCATTTAGATATTTTTAATTTACTTTACACGGTTCTATTGGTTGGAGATCTCTAAGCTAAATGTATTGAATGAGTTTGTCTGTGGAACCAGCGTTATAAAAGAATGAAAAGAAAGCATGATTTTGTGATGGCTTAGATTTTGGTCTCATACGCACCAATTCATGTGACTTTAATTGATATATGGTCCAAGTTATGCCATCCAAATCTAGTTTTGAAGCCCATCTGTATAGCTTTCACGTGATAGCCATGACATTAACTAATTTGAATTTCTCACAGTAAAATTAAATATATAATTTTGTGGACGTTTTGTTTTCTGACCATCCTGAAAAAAAAACTGAATCATTGAGTGTGATAAAAAGTATTGATTGAATAAAATACACATTTAATAATATACACTGTTTCATCAGAAGCTTGCATTATTATTCAGTAATGCATTGGTCTACTTGTGCCCATTATAATACATGATACATGATTTTTGTTTTGTTTAAAATTTGAACAAACAATGTAAGGAGGGAAAGATGCATTTTAAAAAATAGAAATAAAATTTATTGAACTAATTCCTTGTTTAAATGATATTATTTATATAGTGGAAATTTGTATGTGAATATTGATTTTTATTTTCTTTTGGCTTTATTTTAATGCACTGGATTAATATTAATTATATATTAAAAGTGACATTTTTTTGTGTTGAATATGTTTCATTCTTTGGTCATTTTTGTACATTTGTGTTACTATTGATTCACACTTACATGTATAAGTTCATGATCTTGAGACTTATATTCCATGTCTTAGTTCTTCCCATAATGCTTGAGTTTAATCTTTGAACCACTTGGAATGGACACCAAAATTTTAAAAAATTTTTAAATTCCAAATTGTCAATTCCCACCATTCTTAACTAATAAATTTGATCAAGTCAAGTGGATAAGGTATGGTTAGTCCTACTAACTTGTCACCTACAATAATATTACTTGTACTTGAGGTTTGCAGGTGAGACTCATAGCAAGGTTAAAATATTTTTGCATACTGCAAGTGTACTTGCAACAACTACTAGAATGTTTTAAGGCTACATAGTCACTTGCAAAAATTACTAGAATTTTCTTAAGGCGACATGATCACTTGAACCAATTGTTGAAATTTTCTTAAGCCTACACTAAACTTACAACAACTACTTGAGTGTTCTTCATGGCTACAAGTTTACTTCTGGCCGTTATTATTATTCTTTGAATGGCTACATGTTACTTGAAGCAATGTTGATTGCTCGTCTCGTGTGTTTTGAGAGCCTTATAGGTGTCAATTCAAACTACAATGTAGTATAAGGTAGACAACTATTTTATGTTGGATGCATTTTCTTACAATAAATGAGAAAAGAAGGAATATATTCAACATACAACATGTGATAAAATGGCTTGCTGTTAGGCCTAGAATTGAAAAATGACTATCAAAACTCTATTAAATTTTTGTAAAAAGAGTACATAAACAAGTAGTAATAATAGTTCAATTTCTAAACAAAAATATGTCAAAACTGAAATATAACAACTAACTATAAAACCCTAATGATTTATAAATTAACATCCCCCACCTTAAACTAATGGGGTTATCATGAAATCAGGAAGTGTTTTGAACTACCTGTAACTTCTCTCATCCAAGAACTTTGGTGGAGATATTTGTTGGTTGATCTAAAGCTTCTTTAGAAATATTGATACTATAATAGGTCTTAAAATTTCTTTGAGCTAATGATGTTACCTTGTCAGGGTTCAAACTTGCATAATTAAGCATGTTGCTTTGACGGGTCTCAAATCTTGATAATGAGTCTATTTATTTGATGGGTTTCAAATTGAAACATATTTTGTCCATTCTAAAATAACACAAATTGTATGTACAATCATTGAAGCATATCACACATTAGGTGCAACGAACTTGTTTTATCCATGCCAAAATTTGTTAAAATGACCAAACTTTAGTGACCAATATGAGGAATCACCAATTATGAAACTTGAGAAACTCTAAATCATCATTAAAAATTATATTTGGAATAGAAAACATTGGGTGTAATCAATACATTGAAGTGTAATTAGAACACTAATCACAAGGCTTCTTCACTTGAATCTAACATATACATAGCATTCCCCCCTTTGATAAATGAGGGGGAAAATATTAACAATATGATATCCCTGGTGGAGTAACTAGACAAGAGGCAACATCTTTATCTCCATAGCCTCAAATACATGGAATACATTATTGAGGACTGACATCATCATGATCATCAAAAATTGCATCTTCAATGTTAGCAAAATAATTCTCACCACTAAGATTTTCAGCACCATCAATATTGTCATTAAAAATACAATATTACTAACATCATTGTCATCACCATTAGTAGCTTCAACAATACTTAACAGAGCCTTAGCCTTAGTTAGAGCATCTAAATGAATCTTTTCCAAAGATGTCACATTCATAATATCTAGAGAAACGTGTAATATCTTCCATAGTAGTATTTCAAACAAAATATTAACAAAACGTGGCTTAGGTTTTTTGCATTTTATTTTGAAAATAATTAAATGAATCATTAGTATGTTGACCACATGAAAAACAAGGCTCTAGATCAAAGAAACTAATATAAAATTGACCTTAACAACCACAATAGGAACAAATTTGGACATCATTCATTTTAGTACTATTAGACTTTTAGGTGACTCTACAACACCCCCAAGATCAAATGAAAGACCAAGATATCTTCCACAAGAGAATTTTAAGAAAAATGTATTAAGATCCAAGAATGATAGTATTGATAATTGACATAATTAAAATGTACATAATAGGTCTTCTTATGTAGGCAAGATGATATAAGAGACAATGATAAGAAGTGGATAAGTTATCACTTAGGCAAGGTGGAATCACATGTCCACCAAAGGTAGATCATCCTCCAATATGCAATGAAGTATGTTCCATATGATGAGGATGATAATGTGATATGTGCGCTAAAGTTGGATCTCACACATAAAGTAGAATGTGATAACAACTATCACCACCTAAAGTGGAATTCTCCTACACCATGTGCTAATATAGGTGCAAACTCCTAGGTGTCTCAATGACAAACTACTATGCAATTCATTATCCTAAGTAAGCTTAAGTAAAGTGTAATTAGTGAATATTTAATTATACCAACACCCCCCCTTAAGTGCAACTTAGGAGAATGTACTTAGATTCACAATGCAAGATGGGTCCCGACTACTAGGCCATGTTAGGTACCTATGTACAATATGCAAATGCAATGCATGAAATCTCTCATAAAGCGAAGAAAGAGGGAAAACATCATGGGACAAAATCCACTCCAAAAAGAGAGATGAAAACACACAATATGCATAGATTAATGGAGGACTCGAGACCCCCCAAGGAATACATACATCATGTATATACAAGAAAGTATTGCCTCATAAGAAGGATAATAGGAGACATGATATCCCCCCATAATGAAGAATCTCCTACAAGAACGGTGAGTGTTTGAAGAAAAAAAATATTCCAAAACCTACAAACAATATTTCTCCCCTTGGGAAGAAGATATACCAAGTATAAATGCAAGAATGCTTCCCATTCTAGATAGGAAATAGGAAGTGGAATCCAAATGAAGTATGATGATGCTACGAACCAATCCATATCCAAATGAAAGGAGGAAGAAGGTCTCCAAATATGCATCTCTAAAGACTGAATAGGTATCTCCAAGCTCAAGGAACTCATCACATCATCAAGCTGAACCATGAAATGTGACAAACCAAGTGAAGGAGAAGAATTAGGAATACCAATATCCAAAGAAGGTGAAGAAGTATCTCCAACTCCAACTATGATGAAACTATCATCAAAGAGAAGAGAAAACCCCTCAAATATGTCTCCCAAATCTGAAATGTGAGACTCCACAAATAATAAACCAATATTTGGAAAATAGGAATCCCAATCAAGAGGAAAAATAGAGATCTCTTACAATGACTCACTATAATCACCAACAAGAGATGAATATGTGATCTCAACTAGAGAAGTAGGACCTGAAAGTGGAGTCACTGGATCATCCATAATCTCAATATATGCATTATATTCAATATCATCTAATGTATCATCATCATAGAGAATATTATCTGCATCATCAAGTGCAATGAGACAATATGCAATAAGATCATCTCGGAATGGAGGAACATGTGGAGCTCCAAAAATCTCCCAAAGAATGGTCCAAACTACGTGTGGAAATTGAGAACACAAGATATTAGAGTAGTTATCATGACTGGAATCTAAACCAAGACTCATACCAATCAATCCTCTACTATGATAATTTTTATCTTCCCAAACTATTTTCTTCCACTTTGTTTTTAGATTAGATATGAGTCCATAAAGATGAGGCGAGAGATCAAGTCATCTACAATGTGTGATGATTCCTTTTTCCCATGACTCATAAGTATCCTTAATCAAAGTTATTACAACATGATGTGTACCATATCCCATGATAACATTAATGATACACTTCTCAAATTACATAGTAAGATCAACAAATGATTACACCCCACAATCATGCTATAATAGGATTAGATCACTATGCAAAAGACCAAACTAAGGCTGATGCATTACAATTATAAAATTAAGTTAGATACTAAAATTAAAAGAAAACTTACAACCCTATTTCATGCATTACTCCTTGTTAATGCATATGATTTTGTTCTACAATGTTCATAGTTTTGATGTGCAAATGCTGAGACCAAGAATGATGATAAATAGCCAACCAAATCTTGGGCAGTTATGGATCAAACTTTAGAATTATACTTCAAATGAGCATGAGTTCTATGGTTTCCAGAATTGGATTATCAACCCAATCCTTTATCTTCTTGGGGTCAATATTGTTATATTATCCACCAGGGTGTTGAGGCTTTTAAGGCCTTGTGAATATGTAGAAAAGTGTCCTCTAGACCATAATTGGGGTGATTTCTACTTGGGGAAGACCTTCACTTTGATCCAAGTATATGGATGTCCTCACCCCCCACATGTACTCCCAAAATTTATGCCCCCAAGGGTTTCTCTCATGGAGTTTGTCTGGCAATTAGTCTAGATGGATAAGGAGCATCTAGATCCCCATAGAAAAGGGAACTTTACCCCTAGACAGTTCAAAATACATGATTTTACCATTGGAAAGAGGTCTTTAACTGAAATCAACAAGTGGTTGAATCAGTTCAAGATGAGCACACCTGAGTACAGGTATGTTGATCCTGAGGACTTCATCAAGAATTCCAAGAGGTTTTTGATTCCCAATATTAGCACTATTCATGAGCATGAGGGATTGGATTATGAAGATGTCATCATAAATATACTAGACGAAGAGGAAATTGAGAAGAGACTTGGGAAGGTCTATGACTTGTTGAACTTAGAATCCCAATTGAAGAAGGCTGGGATTGCCTTTGGAGGATACTTTCCTAACCTCCCTTATATGGCTAGAATCAATAAAATGATTAGCATGTATGATACTTTTTACAACTAGCTTGAGGCCCAATTGGAAGAGAAGCTATAAGTTCCAAAAGAATACTCATCCTCTGAGTATGAAGAAGATAGTGGAGAATCCTATGGATGGGATAGCCCTCCCCAAATGACTAAGCCACCTAGTTTTGAGAAAGAACCAAATGTTGATTCCTAGGTTTTGTTGTCTATTAGTGTCTTACACTTAGTCATTTTCTAGGCAATATTGGTTGGTCATCACTACGACCAAGTCATCATGTATAGGCCGAGTTATGTCTATACTTGTATCTTTTACAATTACCGAGCAGTAGTTGTTGTTGAGAAAGTCAAAGGTCACCGAGTACTTCAGTAATAGCCAAGCAGTTTATGTCAAGTTGTATAGAGTGTCAGTGTTGAGCACTAGTTTATGAAGAGTAGTTAATGTCGAGTGTCAGAGACTTCATATGTCGAGCAAGCTAGTTTTGACATATGTGTTTGTAATGGCACAAACACTTAGGTAAACCATTTTGGTTGACATGTATACAATATTTAATGTTTGTTAAGGGAATCACAGAGGTGATTATGCTTTATATTTGTAATCATTAATCCCTATGTAAGCTATGTAGCCTATTAGATTAAGGGAATGCTTAAGCGACATAAGTAGAAAATCTAGATCATTGATCTTGATCTAGGGAGTTGATTTTTTGTTTGTATAAGATGAGATCTAAACCCTAAAATGATTCAAGCAAGAGTATGAAAATAAAATGAGTATGAGGGGAACTTATATACAATGAAGTGAAGCATTTTTTATATAGGAAGAGATCAGTCAGAGTGACCGAGCTAAGCAGTGAAGAGCATAACAGAGATATATTTGATTGAGGAGATCAAATAAGTATTGGAAGGAGAAGATATGTTATCAGCATCACAGTGCAAACTAAAGGATCAGGTACTAAGACATTTTAGCAGGTGAATCAAGGTAAATCTCTTAACAGAGTGGTCCTAAAAGGCCTATGTAAATCTCTTAACCGAATGCTTACTTTTTTCTAAGTTTAAATCCTTTTACAAAGGTATATTGAATAAATTTGTAAGCTCTTAATAGGGCAGACCCCTCATAGGGTAGATCATTAGTTTATGATCAAACTTTGTAGCCCTAAAAGGAAAACTTTAATACTACAATAGTGAAGATTTATGGGTGTTATCCCCACCCCAGTTTTACCTTTCAAGGGTTTCTGGGTAACCAAAATCTTTGTGTTATGTTTCAATTTCAAGAATGAACATTAGAATGTTAGATATATTTTAGTATTGAATCTGATTCTTAAGCTATGCAAGTGTAATTTATGTCAAAATGGAATTATTATCAGATATCGGATTCACCCCCCTCTCAATATCTCACTTCCCATATTAGATTTCCAACACCAAAAATCCTTGATACAGAGGTAACAAGTGAGCCTCCAAAAAAAAGACAAAGAAGAGAGGTGGGAGAGTCCTCAAGGTATTGGGGGTCAGAGAAGAAAATTGATAGAGTTGCTGCCCTAGTTCTTAGCGATAACCCTTATCATCACTAGTTGAGGAAAAGTATTAGAGAGGGTAAGAAGATAGAGACCCAAGAAGAGGTGGATTTTCCCCTCCAAATGTGCAAGGATGAGAGAGAGTTGTATTAGGAGGAGCTACTGAGTGATGATGATTTCATCAAGAGTGATGAATTGAAAAAATTTCTCATCTAGAGAAAACAACAGGAAATAGGCAGCCAACTTCAGGTGACTGATGGCACTAACCCTACCAATGAGGCTTTGCAAGCCCTTGTAACATATGACCCCAGTTCTAAGAATATCACTATAGAAGAGGCTAGGCAACTGGTAAATTCTAGTGGGATTTTGCTTGTCCCAAGATGGGATCTGGCTTCAGCCTTCATCATTAAACAAATTAGAAGGTAGATAGAAGCTCGATTGTCTTATGAGACCCAAATAAGGGAGATGATCAGAGGCTATTGATATGACCCTAAGTCTCAAACACTTGCTATGTGGTCCTTAGCTCCAAGGACACAAAAGTCTTCTCTGGTCAGTGTTGTGGAGAAGATGAAAGGAGATAAAATAGTTTGGATAGTGAAAAACACAATAGACCTTGAAGTCTCCAAGGTTGTCACTCACTTTTCCCATATGAATGAGGTCAAAACTGCACAATTGTCTAACAAATATGGAAACCTTTTTTAAGAGACAATTGCCTTGGCTAAGGATAGAGAAAATAGCTTGATGAAGATCAAGGTTTTGGAGGAAGAGATAGAGGACTTAAAAGTCAAATTAGAGGAGGCATCAAAGGTTGTTCCCCCTCCAATTCCTAAGATTGAAGTTGTTGTGCCTCCAATAATAGAGGATCCTGCTATGTCAATTGAGAAATTAGATAAGGATAAGAATAAGGTTGCACTCAGTGCCTTAGCCAATATTGTGCAACATAGGTTTGAAATAATAAAGAGAAAATAGATGCAGTCCATGATTCATTCAGTTTGTTGCACAAAATAAAAGGAGATGTAAAGGCTGCAATGACAACTTTGGAGCCACTATTTAGCACATGGTCATGTAGGGGCCCATTATTTGAGAAATTGGAGGTGTTGAAACCTCATAGGCCAGATATCCCTAAATTAGTCAGTCGGGTCAGTGAGATGATTGAATTGATTGGTGAAACTTTTTCATTCTTCAAGGGAAAAGAAAACCAGGTGAGCTCAAAGATGGACATGTTTGGTCCTAACTTCAGCAAGTACATGACTCCTATACACAAGGAAAATAATGAAATAAAAGGTATTGAGGAGTGGAAGAATTATCTGAATGCATTGTTGATAGGATAGGAGTCCTTCCTGAATGAAGATGGTACCTTGAACATGGATAAGTTTAATCATGTCTTGGATGATATGTTCAAGGTTGAAACTGATTGTACAAAGTTTTTTGCTGACACCAAGGCTATAATTGATTCCAGATGGGATAGGAAAATAAAGCAACTGTAGAGCTTGAATAATTTCACATGGCCATTAGAGGAGGAGGTTGCACTATGGGACAAAAGTACAAATCCTAAGAAGAAGAAGCAAACTGCAGCAGATGTGGAGGCAATGGAGGAGGACTGAGCAACACCTGGTACCTGATCAATGAGAATAGGGAGGGTAACTATCATAAAAAGGATAATGTATGTTAGTCGGTGCGATCATTATCTACATAACTACTTTTTGAAGTTACCTTGAACATCTGCAGATGAAGGTGCCACCTCTTAAAGATTTAGAATGATTACAAAGATACTATTCGAGTTTTATTCTCCACTTTTTATAATCATTGTAACTATTTTTGTCTTTTAGTGTCTTTTTCTTTTCCTAGCCATTTGAAGCTTGTTGCATCCTTTTTCTTCCAGGATTCCAAGATGGCTAGTGAATGTTATAAATAGCTAGGCTTTATATATTGTAAAAGGATGATGAATTTCATAGCTGCAATAAAAACTTCTGGATTTTAAGGTCTCATTTCTAGGAATTTTTGTATTTTGGATGTATTGATACAGAGAAATTTTAATAAGAATACAACGGAATCCCTTCGCACATTTGTGAATGTCTTCTTGTGTTCATTCTAAATTCTTATGTGTTAAATTTACAAGGCATTATTAATATATTGTTTACAAAGTAAATTGTGAAATTGTTCCTGAGTTTCTTTCAAGGAAAGGGTAATTCTTAGGGTTAATTTCAGAGGATTCATGATTTGTATGAGAATTTGATGTCTGAATGTGAGAATGAGAGAAATGATTTGCAAGGCATCTCATCTAGATTTTGGGTGTTTTATTTAGAAGTTTTCTGTAAATATATGTTCATTTGACTCTTTCCCTGGGATTAGGCATTGGTGTGTTCTTAAGAGGTAGTTATCATCATCAATCTATAAATGATAAAAATATTTTGGTTTATGTTTGAAGAGTATTGGTGTTTAGTATTTGTATTTGATAAATATAAGTAAATTGTCATTGATTCCTTAAAGAAGTGAATCCTTAGGGTATACCTGCATGACCTTAAGGCTCGAAGTGTAGGAGGATTTGATCCTCATTAATTGGACCTTTAACTTGTCAGATCTGAAGTGGGTATGAGGATTCAAGGACAATAAGTTGTCAAATAGTTGAAATCTACAAGAAAGAGCTCCAACAAAATGTAAAAAAAAACACTTCTATGTAAGATTCAATATCACAATATAAACAAATGCCACTTAACTAAGGGAAAGTGGATTCTTAGACAAGATAAGAGATTGACATACCCCCCTTGCCACCAAGTGTAGAGGAAAGAGTACAAATAAGGAGGACTATTATGTTGCTCTATCCCAAGCCATAATTGATGTATATATGTATAATTGAGAAATTATTTAGTACCATCTTAAATATAAGAAATTAATTAATCAAGGAATGATTAACCCATGAAATAATTAATAGTGTATTAGTAATCAATAGTTTAATTTTTTTTGTGAATATATATCGTATGGGTAATCAAAATTAATAATAATAGCTTATAATTAAAAATTTATTAATAATCAATAAATAAAATAGTCAAAAATATTAAATAATTGATTAATCAACATAATATGATATAGTATCAATAATTATTTATTAACCAATATATAATTAATATAAATATTAATCCATATTAATAGTAGAAAACAATATATATAACTAATTGATATAATTAAATAGTAATCAACCTTCAATTACACACGGGTTGATATTTGCGATACTTAATAGTAATCGGCTTGAATAGTAAGTCGATGATCTTAGAGAGGTCATGATGCCAGGGAAGGGAGAAAGAGGAGCCAAGGATGGTGCACCCTAATGATCCAAGCCTACAACACACATGCGGAAGCAACAAACAACAAGAGTGAGAGAGAGAATGCCAGATCTTTCATATATTATCATCAATTGGAATCATACATGTTGGGCTGTAAGGCCTTCCCAGTTAGGGCCTGATATTACAATGAATCTCAGAAGTCCTCAAACATGCTAGGATCTGTCAGAATCTTCAATCCTATCTCTACTATCTTCTATCCAAAACTCCCTTCCACTGACTCTTAATCTACAACCAAACAACTACATTTATACAAGAAGCTACTGAGCTAAGTCAGCCTTCAGATCCATAATTAATGGAAGTAACGGTCAAATATGGGACCACATGCTTCCCAATGATGGATTCTAACATTAATTCCATGATCCAATATAAATGCACAAGTCGGCCACAATAGGAAATAAAACTAAACCCGTCGGTAAGCAAGATAACCGAGCAGCAGATAGACAATGTCGAGAGCCAGTGAAATAACCAACCACCCAAGAGATAACCGACCACCCTCAGTAACCAAAGGAAATTGACCAACTACCAACCAACTTGATAAAAGTAGAAACCGAGCAACACACACAAAACTCCAAATTCTTTTTGGTGACACAGGATTGCCAAGGACCCGAGATGCTCCTGCATCAGACACCTGGGGTTATTTTGAAATGATTCTTCGAACCATTTGGTAGGTCTAGTCCAAGCTGCATCCAACTCAGACTATGAAATCCAAGAATTTTCTTCCATCAGTCTATTCTTCCACTTAACCAAATATTCCATATATTGTTTTCCTCTTGTACTTTTGCCAACTCTTTCCTTCAAAATATGTTCAACTTCATCATTCTGCTTCTTAGGATATTTTTTTAGTACTATCACTTCTTCATCAGGTTCATGATACTTATACAAATCAACAATGTTGAAAATCGGTGATATGTCCATGTCATCAGGTAACTCAATTTCATATGCATTCCCACTATCAAATTTCTTCAGAATCTTGCAAGGTCCAAACTTCTTCATCTTCAGCTTTCCATAGGTTCCAAAAGGAAATTGACCTTTCTTCAAATGAACCATCACTTCATCACCAACATCAAAATTCTTGTGTCTTCTTCATCTATCAGCCCTATCTTTGTATTTCTAATTACTATCTTCCAACTTCAGCTTCACATCTTCATGCAATGTCTTCATGTATTCAGCAAACTTTACTCCTTCAGCACTTTTCTTATTCTCTTTAGCAATGTCTCTCAAATCAAATATTCCTCTCATTTATGTGCCATTCACAATTTCAAATGGTGTCTTTCCATTACTCCTATTCATTGAATTATTATATACAAATTTTGCTTGTGCCAACACAGAATCCCAGTTACTCGGTGTGTCTCCAACTAAATATCTAAAAAGATTTACCAAACTTTTGTTCACAACTTCAATCTGTCCATCGGTTTGTGGGTGAAATGTAGAACTATATTTCAACTCAGTGCCAAATTTCTTCCAAAGTGTTTTCCAAAAATATCCAATAAATTTACTATCTCGGTCAGAGATAATACTCCTTAGTAATCCATGCAATCTGACAATTTCCTTAAAGAAAAGATCTGCTACATGTACTGCATCTGATGTCTTTCTATAAGGTATAAAATGTTCCATTTTTAAAAATCTATCCACCATAACAAATATAGAATCATTACCTCTTACTGTCTTTGGTAAGCCAAGAACAAAGTCCATGCTGATATCAATCCAAGGTTGCTCAGGAACAACAATTTTGGTGTATACAATCCAGTATTCTAACTTACTCCTTTTGCAACTTGACAAATACCACAACTTTTCACAAATTTTTGAACATCTCTATACAATTGCGGCCAATAGTACTCCTCCTTCAGAAAATTCCATGTTTTATCAATACCAAAATGTCCAGCCAAATCACTACTATGTTTCTCCTTTATCAAATTAGATCTCATTACTCATCTCGGTATACACAACTGAATACCTTTAAACAGCATACCTTCCTGAATAAAATATTCATCCCATTTAGTATCTTGTTGATCTTGAATAGGTGCTCTGCACTTTCTCCATGGCTCAAAAAAATCAGGGTCATTTTCATACACACCTCTCATCTCATTAAAACCAAGAACTTTAATTTTCATCTCGGTCATCAAAGATCTTCTTCTACTCAATGCATTAGCAACTTGGTCAGTGACTCCACTCTTATGCTTTATCACAAATGTGTAACTTTGCAAATACTCAAAATATTTCATATGTCTCTGATTCAACTTATTCTAACTACCCAAATATTTTAAAGTCTTATGATCAGTATATAACACAAATTCACTCGGTATCAAATAATGTCTCCATTTCTTGAGTGCTTGAACAATAGCATAGAATTATTGATCATACACAGAATATTTCCTTCTAGCATCATTCAATTTCTCACTAAAGAAAGCAACTGGTTTACCTTCTTGACTCAACATAGCTCCAATTGCACTTCCACTTCCATCACATTCTACTTGAAATACTTTACTAAAATCAAGTAATGCCAAAATAGATAATTCAACAACCTTCTACTTCAGAGTCTCAAAACTTTTGTCAGCTCCATGTGTCCACTTGAATTCTCTTTTGTCTCCTCTCATAGTCTCAGTCATAGCATTACAAATTTAATTGAAATTCCTTATGAACTTTCGGTAAAAACTTGCCAAACCATAAAATGATCTTACCTCACTAGCATTCATAGGTGTAGGCCAATTCAGAATAGGTTCAACCTTTCCAAGATCCATCTTCAAACCATCAGTTGAAATAACAAATCCCAAATACACAATCTCTTCTTTCATGAATGAACACTTTTTCAAATTTATTAGCAACTTTTCCTCTTTCAAACTTTGTAAAACTTGTCTCACATGCAAAAAATGTTCTTCTCTGGTCTTACTGAATATCAGAATATCATCAAGATATACAATCACAAACCTTCCCGATAATTTCTTCAAAACTTCATTCATTAACCTCATAAAAGTACTCGGTGCATTAGTTAAACCAAAAGGCATAACCAACCATTCATACAAACCTTCCTTTCTCTTGAAAGTGGTCTTCCATTCATCACCTTCTCTAATTCTCATCTGAAGATACCCACTTTTCAAATCAATCTTTGTGAAATACTTTTCTCCAGTCAAACTGTTCATTATGTCATCCATTCTCGGTATAGGAAACCTATACTTCATTGTTATCTTATTGATTTCTTTGGAATCAGTACACATTCTCCATTCTCCATTCTTCTTCGGTGCCAATACAACAAGTACTGCACAAAGACTCAAACTTTGTCTGATCAAACTTTCTCTAGAAACTCTTGGATCTGTCAATTCAATTAATGATTCTCGGTAGGTGTCAACCGATGAGGTGCCTTATTCGGTAAACTAGCTCCAGGGATTAGATCCATACAATGATCAATGCTTCTTTTCAGTGGCAAACCATTAGGTACATTATCAGAAATGATATCACTGTACTTGGTGAGCAACTTATCAATCTCCTCAAGGACATTATCCTCTATTTTCTTACTCGGCTTATTAGGAATCATAGAAAAACATACATCATTCCTCTTCAATGAGTTAACAAACTTCCTTCCTTCCATCAAACAAACTTTCACAGATGTGCAAACATTACTAATAGGTTCTTCCATCAATGGTAACAAGATTTGTTTCTTTCCATCAGTCACAATAGTATACTTATGCAATCTCCCATCATATAGCATGTCTATCATATTGCCAAGGTCTACCCAACAAAATATGACAACAATCCATAGGCATGATATCACATAACACCTTATCATAGTATTTTCCAATCTTCAAATTCACATAACATTGTTCACTTACCAGGAGTGTATGTTCATCTTTGATCCATGAAATCTAATAGGGCTTCAAATGTACCAACCTTTCCAATTGCAATTTTGTGACCATCTCTTCAAATGCTAGGTTCTCCGAGCTACCACTGTCAATGATTACCTTCCAAAATTTCTTAGAAACTCTATATCTAGTCTTGAACAAACTTTTCCTTACCATATCTTCCTTCTTGCTTTCATTCCATAGTGCTCTCCTTACCATCAAGTTATTTTCTTTCTCAAGTTCATTCGGTGACTCTTCTTGCACCAAAGCATTTCTACTACTACTAGCCTTCTTACTAGCTTATGTACATTCAAAGGATCTATGTCCTTCTCCACAGTTCTAACAAGTTCCTTAGAAACTTCCTCTACCATAACCACCTTGGTAGTTACTACCTCTGCCTCTAGAACTTTCACCTTTCCACTTGGTCCTGCCTTTGTCCAGATTTGTCTTTTCTAGTTCAAATCTACCATTTTCACCATTAGATCTACCTCTTCCTCTAGGGAATCTACCACCATGACCTCTCTATCTCTATTCATGTCTCTTGTTCAATTTCTCCTCGACTTTCAAAGAAAATTGATAAGCCTCTTCAATGTTCTCCAACTTGACCATGCTAATTCCCTCTTGGATGGAAACTCTCAAACCATTCGGGTATCTATTGATTCTTTCCAAATCATCTTCATCATGTCCAGATCTAATATCTAGTCTATGGAATTCCTCAGTATGCTCTTTTATTGAGCTATATTTCTATCTCAAAATTTGCATTCGCTGAACTAGGTTAATCTGATAATCACAGGGTAAAAACTTTCCTTTCAACTTATTGACCATTTTACTCCATACCTTGATTTTGTCTTTTCCTATCCTTTTCCTATCTAATTGTAGGTGTTCCCACCATAAGGATGCATGACTTTTCAACTTTGTGCTTGCAATCTTCATCTTCTTATCCTCAAGGATATTCTCATATTCAAAATACTTTTCCATCTTGGTGATCCAGTCCACCAATTCATCAAAATCTAGCTTTCCACCATACTCAGGGGGATTGAAATGTGGTGTTGACTTTAGATCTGTCAAAGCCTTCAAAAATATTTCTTCACCTTGATCCATAACAGGTGCAGGTTCTTCATTCACCTATTCTTCTTCAATTTCATCATCACTAACATCTTCCAGATGTATGCCTCTTCTTTGGGCTGTTTCCACTGCTTCTAACCTAGTAGCCATCCGTCTTAGCATATCTGCCAATCCTAGATCTGCATCTCACCTCCCATGAACCATCTTGACAACCCTCTGCAATTGCAGGTCAGATCGCAATCTTCTACCCCACAAAAATTCAACTAGGGCTTCAAGAGGAACCTACAAGCCTAGATTTGTAGAACTAGATCAAGATCTCACCTCGCTTTGATACCACCTGATGCAATGGTAGGGAGCAAGAGGGGCCAAGGATGGTGCACCCTAATGATCCAAGCCTACAACACACATGCGGAAGAAACAAACAACAAGAGTGAGAGAGAGAATTCCATATCTTTCACATATTATCATCAATTGGAATCATACATGTCGGGTTGTAAGGCCTTCCTAATTCGGGCCTAATATTACAATGAATCTCATAAGTCCTCATACATGTGAGGATCTATCAGAATCTCCAATCTTATCTCTACTATCTTCTATCCAAAACTCCCTTCCACTGACTCCTAATCTACAACCAAATAACTACATTTATACAAGAAGCTACCGAGTTGAGTCAGGCTTCAAATCCATAATTAACTGAAGTAACGGTCAAATCTGGGACCACACGCTTACTAATGATAGATTCCAACATTAATTTTGTGATCCAATATAAATGCGCAAGTCGGCCACAACAGGAAACAAAATTGAACCCATCAATAAGAAAGATAAATGACCAGCAGACAGACAATGTCGAGTGCCAGTGAAATAACAACCCACCCAGAAGATCACTGACCACCCTCGGTAACCAAAGGAAACCGACCAACTACCGACCAACTTGGTAAAAGTAGAAACTGAGCAACATAGACAAAACTCTAAATTCTTTTTGGTGACACAGGATTGCCAAGGACCCGAGATGCTCCTGCATCAGGTCATGACCCATTGGAGTGAGGATGCCTCTTCACATGTGTGGGAGGATATAAATCATGGTTTGTAATTTAAGGTAGATGATTGAAAAAGAAACGTAGAAAAGCATACCAAGTTACATCGAAGTACAGTGAGATAAAATATGGGGCATACAAAGACACATAGAAGAACGTACAGATAAAAAAAGAGGAGTGTACACATTAAGAAAGAGATATATGTTTGTGCATAAGTCAAACCACAAAAATGATAGGAATCCTGATTATGTATACCATCTTGGATCAATAATTTTGATTGATCATTCTCTATTGCAAGTGACAACAAGGATAAGATAGGTATGAAAATAACTTAAGCCAATCTACGTACAGTAGATAACTTCAATTAAATTAGAGTTATTAAAGTAATTGAGGGTAGCCAAATTAATTTTATCAAATATTTACAAACTCTTATTTAAACAATTATATGAATGAGAGTATTCTGGTCAAATTCTATTGCATTCTTTTCTCCTGTTGATGGCTCAATGTTTCCCAATTCCCATAATTAAGCTAACTTTGGATATATTAAAAGAAAAATTGCTTCCCTCTCTAAATTAGAGATTTAATTCAATTAGACACCTTGTACACATTTAACTAAGCATAAACTCTCTCTAAATGTTCAACGAAGGAAGATGAGAAGGGCTAGGAAGAAAGTGTGGGACTACCATCTAAGTGATAGACTACAACTAATTGAATATATTAAGGAGGAGTTTGACAATTGATTGAATACTTCAAAGACAGTGATTGATGATCACCAAGCTACTAAGGTATATGTGACACATTAAATCAGTTATTATATTGTCATTGATGTCAACTAGTTTTGACTATACTTATTGTTAGTATACAAATTTGTCCTTCCGCAAATTAACAAACAATTCAACTCTAAATGCCCGGAAAGAAAGATGAACAATACTAACAGTTGGATGAGCTATCATTAATTGATAACCCTCCTCTGAATTAAGAGGTACAGCTCCCTCATGAAAAGATATTCAATGAATTAGATAACAAAGCGTATCTTTAACCTAAAGATACAAAAGGCTTTTTGACATTCATCCATAAACATGAAATGAATGTGATTACAATATAAAATATTTAGAGAAAAGAAATGAATGATCAACTAATCATCTATTCCATCTTCCCAACTACAGAGAAAACAAAGGAAGATTAAATATTTTAATCACTAAAATATAAGTGCACAAAAACCAACTGATTCATTATACACTCATACACTTGACTCAAAACAAGATGGTACTCAAAAAATATGAATGAGATAACCAACTAATTAAACTCAAATAGAGAAATAAATAACCAGACCTACAGATCTGATGTAAAATTCTCTTTTTATTTCCAAATACACAATAAGGAAAATATAGATTTTTCCCTACTCCTGGATCTTCATCAAGCTGCTCAGAAAATAAAATATATCCCTTTCTCTCTATTACAATAAGATCATAAAATCATTTCTTCCCCTGTAGCTAACTAACCCCCAGAAAAAGAAGAACCATTTTCTGCTCAATGCTTTTACAATATATAGAATTGGTGGGCACATTCTCCGTTACCAAAACTGATTCTTTCTTTTTAAATTATTTTAATTCTTGTTCCTCTCTTTAGAATATTTCATATATTCTTCTTGATTACGGGTTCTCTCCTGTGAATACTTCTATCTCATTAATTATTATGAAAGTAGAATCATTTAATTAGGGAGCAAATGCCAAATGTCACAATGTAAAATTTCTGACTTCCTAAAAATAAGTCATCATCTCCCACCCTCGTGGAGTCTTTGTATAAATGTCTCCAAACTATTCCTAATGAATCATTAGGATCACATCATAATAATAAGATATCTTGTGATGTTTAAGAAAGTAATTTCATGCCAAGTGACTGCCAGATGTCATTCTTCTACCATTACACTCCACCGAAATCAGTATTTTTCCTGACAGAAAAATTAGGTCTCCATGTGGGGGGCATAACTTATTTTCCCACCATTGGATCAACCTAAGTTTTGGATATGGTTTCTAGATCCTATCTTTCCATAGCGTGACCAGAGCGATTTCCAAATTAACATATGAGTCGAAAGATACAGGCTATTGTTTGAGGGTATATATGACTGTCATAAAATCCATCTTGCAAAAATAGAGTTTGCAATCACTTTCAAATTTTCCTTCACTGCCTAGATTTTACTTCATGTTATCCATACTAAGTGGTAAAATGTCTCTTGGATTTGATAACCTTCCTTTCTTTTTAGAACCTGGGAAAGCAGTCTGAAGATTATCAGATAATGTTACAAGATTCATCAGTGAATTGGTGGCTACATTTGACACCTTATCAAACATTACAGACTTTGTTGATTTTTCTGCTTGTATTTGTAATAGTTGTCCTCCTGTATAATGGGCAATGAATTCCCTCAATTGAAAATTGAACAATCTCACATGCGTGACTTTTGAAAAATCATTTCCAAACATTGCATTAGCAATGTTTAAAGATTTCTTTTCTTCCAAATTACCGACTTTTGTGACCATCTGACTTATATAAGAATGTTCTATTGACAAGCAATGCGTATAATTCATGTTTCCTTCACTTTGGAATCTCCCTTCATGGTAGCACTCACATTTTGTCAAACAATAAACATGCATATTCTAGTGTCTTCATATTGATAGTTTCATGAGGATCCAAATGATAGTGAGTCACGGTGTTCTTCATTCTGCAGGGCACTTTCAATGCTTCATGAAGAGACCTCGGCTGAGAGATTGAGAGACAAGGGGTCTGTTACATAAACCCAAAAAATGAATGCCTTCTTAATGTGAGATCCCAATCCATTTAATCACATTGGCATCATATGAGTTCATAGTGACCAAAACAAAGTAATCCAGATCTACTACTTTACAAATGCAAATTTGGCACATAATTATTGAGCTACGACTTCTTTTTTTGTATTTTATGAATATGAAAATTGCCATGGGCATCCAATAATTGATTCAAGACCTACTCATCTGAACCTTTTGATTTGGTCTTTGTATACTCAGACTCACAACTTGGAGCTCTAAAATTTAACCACTAGACTACTAAGAGACCAATCATATCACCAAGACATGGCATCAATTTGAGGTTTTGAATATGCATATCAGAATCTAACTTTGAACTTTGAATATGGACTGGTAACTCTGAACTTTCACATTTTAGACTAAGCTTTGAAATGGGCTTTGAACTGAACTTGAACTCTCTGAATTTGCAAGTTTGATTTTGAACTTTGAACTTTGCAAACTGCATTTCAAACTTTGAACTTTGAACCTTGAGGTTCTAAGTTCAAGTTCAACACATCCTTGAATGTTGTCCTTTCATAAATTACACTTTACCAAAGCATCATTAGCAATAAAAATTAGTAAGATAACAAGACAATTTAGGAACATTTCTCATGGGGCTGATTTTTAAAAAAATCAAAACTTGGGGTGTTGGAAGCAAGCCAACAACTGGCTTTGACTGGGGATGTGTGTTGTAAGGTGCATGAAGAATTTAGCTATGTCTGGTTAAAGGCCAGTGCTCATCCATTGGGAAACAGAGTCGGCGGACAACAATGATCAAAGGGATTGCTTAAGAGAGGGGAAGAAAATAGGGGAACACCAAAACAAAACACCTAACTAAAACAAGCCAGAGACAAGCAAGCTAAACACCTAAACTAACCAACACAAAAAAAACTTATTTACAAAAAGATAGGGCTAGCAGCCCATACCTCCAAAGATTCCTCTCGCTGCTCATGTGAAGCCATTGACTAGTTGTGAGAAGTAGGATCCTTTACGGAGCAGCAAATGATGACCATAAGATGCAAGCAAATACTTATGGCATATGGCGGCAATTATGATATTGGATCCTAAGCTAGATGAGTGAAAAAATTTCAAGCATTTATGCTTGCATTCAAACAACCATTCTTCATCATACACCTTTGCGGCCTTTTGGAAATCATTACCCATACTTTCTTGAATCATCTCAAACATTTGGGACTTCTCTGCTATAAGAAATTCTGAGTGGGTGCTATGATTCAAATTAACTTTTTCTTCACAAAAATTAGAGATATTAGCCTTGTCATCAATATTACCAATCACAAAATTTTCAGCCATAAATTCAGCCAGATCATGCCCTTCAAATGTTGACTCAACCAAAATTTTATTTTCAAAAGAGGAATCATTAGCAAAAAAATTATCTTCACTATTTTGCTCATATATGATCCTACTTTTGTCTTCTTTGAGAACACATGTTTTTAGCTCATATCCATCATATAGAACAGGCCAATCTTTATCAGCTAATTGAGGATCAACAAATTCAAATAGAGGGTTCTCCTTGATCTTAAAATCTTGGCTCAACTTTAGAGGTAAATACAAGGCATTTACACTACCCCAATTGATTTCATTATCAACTTTATTTGTTTGCCTTTTAGCTACTGCAATATTGATTATGCTTTCATTTTGATGAATAAAAGAAACATCAAGATTCAAAGATTCTTTTTGTATGTCATAAGCTGAACTATCCTCATGATGTATAGCTAAGGGCAATGATTCTTGGACATTACTTTCAAGAATCATAGGATCAAATTTAGCAGGAAAAACCTCCTCTTTCTGGGTGTGATTAAAATCTTTATCAAATGAAAATAAAGATTGACAATCTAAAGTACACACCTCTTTACCAGCATTTACCAGAAACTTTTCTTGAATATGTGGCTCTTCTTGTTTAGCTTTTTTCTGATTTCCCTTTTGTAACTGATCGAAAATCCAAGGCACTAGTAATTTTTCCATTGGTACTGAAAAGTCTTGATCTTTAAACACAAAGAGATTGGAGGGAAAGGGTTCTTTAATCTCAAATTTTTCTTTAGATATCTTTGAAGCAGCAAGAACTCTTTGATCAAAATTCTTGAGATTATTATATCTTTTATGTACAAATTCTAGCAGTGTGGCAGATCGATGATCCTCAAAAGGATTTAGTTTATTCTTTTCAGCCTCACAAATGTTCCCTTTGAAGGCATTCCAAAGATACTAGAGCATCTCATCTTCCTCTAAATTAATTTCATCAGCAGTAGGCTTCTTTTGAGGCTATTCCCTCAAGTTGATTTCTTGTTCACTCAAAACCGAGTAGTTGCAAGAGATATAACTCAATGAAATCACCAGAGCTTCTTCCTCCACAACCTCCAATTCTTTTTTGAGCAGCTCCACTTTTCTCTTGCATGCCTCCAAATCTTTGATCTTGTGAAATCTAACACAAACTCATCCACAACAAGGCAGAGGTGTGGTCATCTTCAAGGCTTATTTTCAATTTCACAGCCTTTGAAATACTTTGTTTATAATGTTCCCAGAAATCTTGTAGAACCTTATCATTCATCTAAAGAATCTTTAGGATAGAGGGGCCTGGTCTTTTTCCCATTCTTACAAATCTTTTGGATTTGCATCAAGAATCAGCAGAGTCAACACTTTATCAAAGTTTCCAATCGCCTACACATGGAGATATACATATAAACCGAGGAAACTATCATTCAACATTGATCTTCATTTCCAGCCCCAGCGGAGTCGCCAAAAATATGTTAGTATATAGATTTTTCCTTCCACAAATTAACAAACAATTCAACTCTAAATGCCCGGAAAGAAAGATGAACAATACTAACAGTTGGACAAGCTATCATTAATTGATAACCCTCCTCTAAATTAAGAGGTACAGCTCCCTCATGAAAAGATATTCAATGAATTAGATAACAAAGCATATCTTTAACCTAAAGATACAAAAGGCTTTTTGACATTCATCCATAAACATGAAATGAATGTGATTACAATATAAAACATTTAGAGAAAAGAAATGAATGATCAACTGATCATCTATTCCATCTTCCCAACTACAGAGAAAACAAAGGAAGATTAAATATTTTAATCACTAAAATATAAGTGCACAAAAACCAACCAATTAATTATACACTCATACACTTGACTCAAAATAAGATAGTACTCAGAAAATATGAATGAGATAACCAACTGATTAAACTCAAATAGAGAAATAAATAATCAGACCTATAGTTCTGATATAAAATTCTCCTTTTATTTCCAAATACACAATAAGGAAAATATAGATTTTTCCCTACTCCTGGATCTTCATCAAGCGGCTCAAAAAATAAAATATATCCCTTTCTCTCTATTACAATAAGATCAGAAAATCATTTCTTCCCCTATCGCCGACTGACCCCCAAAAAAAGAAGAACCCTTCTCTGCTCGATGCTTTTACAATATATAGAATTGGTGGGCACATTCTCCGTTACCAAAACTGATTCTTTCTTTTTAAAATGTTTTAATGCTTGTTCCTCTCTTTAGAATATTTCATATATTCTTCTTGATTATAGGTTCTCTCCTACAAATAATTCTATCTCATTAATTATTATGAAAGTAGAATCATTTAATTAGGGAGCAAATGCCAAATGTCACTATGTAGAATTTCTGACTTCCTAAAACTAAGCCATCATCTCCCACCCTCGTCGAGTCTTTGTATAAATGTCTCCAAACTATTCCCTAATGAATCATTAGGATCACATCATAATAATAAGATATCTTGTGATGTTTAAGAAAGTAATTTCATGCCAAGTGACTGCCAAATGTCATTCTTCTACCATTACACTCCACCGAAATCAGTATTTTTCCTGATAGAGAAATTAGGTCTCCATGCGGGGGGCATAACTTATTTTCCCATCGTTGGATCAACCTTAGTTTTGGCTATGGTTTCCAAATCCTAGCTTGCTACAGCTTGACCTTAGTGATTTTGAAATTAACATTTGAGGTGAAAGATACAGACAATGTTTTGAGGGTATATATGACTGTCATAAAATCCGTCTTGCAAAAATAGAGTTTGCAATCACTTTCAAATTTTCCTTCACTACCCAGATTTTTCTTCATGTTATCCATACTAAGTGGTAAAATGTCTCTTGGATTTGATAACCTTCCTTTCTTTTCAGAATCTAGGAAAGCAATTTGAAGATTATCAGATAATGTTACAAGATTCATCAGTGAATTGGTGGCTACATTTGACACCTTATCAAACATTACAGACTTTGTTGATTTCTCTGCTTGTATTTGTAATAGTTGTCCTTCTGTATAATGGGCAATGAATTCCCTCAACTAAAAATTGAATAATCTCACATGCATGACTTTTGAAAAATCATTTCCAAACATTGCATTAGCAATGTTTAAAGATTTCTTTTCTTCCAAATTATCAACTTCTGTGACCATCTGACTTATATAAGAATGTTCTATTGACAAGCAATGCATATAATTCATGTTTCCTTCACTTTGGAATCTCCCTTCATGGCAGCACTCGCATTTTTTCAAACAATAAACATGCATATTCTAGTGTCTTCATATTGATAGTTTCATGAGGATCCAAATGATAGTGAGTCACGGTGTTCTTCTTCATTCTGCAGGGCACTTTCAATGCTTCATGAAGAGACCTCAGCTGAGAGATTGAGAGCCAAGGGGTTTGTTACATACAACCAAAAAAAGTAATGCCTTCTTAATGTGATATCCCAATCCATTTAATCACATTGGCATCATATGAGTTCATAGTGACCAAAACAGAGTAACCCAGATCTACTACTTTACAAATGCAAATTTGGCACATGATTATCAAGCTACGACTTCTTTTTCTGTATTCTATGAATATGAAAATTTCCATGGGCATCCAATGATTGACTCAAGACCTGCTCATCTGAACCTTTTGATTTGGTCTTTGTATACTCAAACTCACAACCTAGAGCTCTAAAATTTAACCACTAGATTGCTAAGAGACCAGTCATATCACCAAGACATGGCATCAGTTTGAGGTTTTGAATCTACATATCAGAATCTGACTTTGAACCTTGAATCTGGACTGGTAACTTTGAACTTTTACATTTTAGACTGAGCTTTGAAATGGGCTTTGAACTGAACTTGAACTCTCTGAATTTGCAAGTTTGATTTTGAACTTTGAACTTTGCAAACTACATTTCAAACTTTGAACTTTGAACTTTGAACCTTGAGGTTCTAAGTTCAAGTTCAATACATCATTGAATGCTGCCCTTTCATAAATTACACTTTACCAAAGCATCATTAGCAATAAAAATCAATAAGATAACAAGACAATTTAGGAACATTTCTCATGGGGCTGATTTTTAAAAAAATCAAAACTTGGGGTGTTGGAAGCAAGCCAACACTTATCATGATAATTACAAACATCTGAAGAAGGAAATAATGATGAAGGAATGAGATATTAACATAAAGATGATATGTATGAGGAAGATATGGATATGGTATTCATTGGGTAACTTATCGATGAGTCTATGACATTATATTAGTGATTTGATTGTATTACATGATTCTATTATGGATTGAAGATCAAGAATGAACACATTTATGTGGTCGATAATTGAAGAACTTAGTATACACTAAGCAAGTGTAGTGTATGCCGATTACAATGTTAACCATGTTAGAAGTCACTGACACATCACGGTATTGACTGAGTGAAAGAAATAAATGGAACATATGAATACTGACTAAAGATGATGAGCTGGACAATTATGGTTGATACCGAGGTTAAAGATAAAAAAATTTATGATGATCAAATGATTGAAAAAATTCAAGGATGATTGGATGATGGAGAATGAAACATGTTACAGACACAAGTTACGAGGAAGGTTAAAGAGGAAAAATCAATGATGAAGATTAAGAGGAAAAATCTATGGCTGGAAATAAAATGGTTTATTATATCTATAAAAGGAGACAAGAGATTCATAATTAATTCTGGAATGCACGTGATAAGATTGCATTCATGCAAAGCTGGTCAAATAGGTTGAAGACAAAACCAAGCAATTCTGCAGACAACACCAAGTGTCGGAGAAAGGAATTAACCAAACAGAACAGAGTTGGAGGATACAAAGAAATTGAATTGAGTATATTGGCCAGAGGTATTTTGAGCTTAGCATAGATCTAAAAATCTACAAAAGAAAGTTGTATTTGAATCAGATCATTTACTCTTGCATTCTAACAATTGCTATATATAAATCTCTTAACCAAGTGGGACTTAACAGTCTTTTATATTTCATTATGACATTCAATGAATGTTGATTGTTTTCTTGTTGACCCCATAGTGAATGTTTGGTCATAGAGAACTATTAGTGATAAACCCTCTAACCAGGGCACACCTTACAATGTGTTATTATAACCTTTAACAGGGTTGGCTCTTAACCAAGCTCACTTCAAAAGAGTAAAATTATTTTTGGATTCCCGGTCCCAGGTGGTTTTTTCCATAATATGGTTTCCACGTTAAAAATCAAAGTGTTATATGTGTATGGATGTGATGAATTCTTATTTTTCTTTACACATTATAATTACTAGTTTGATTAGTATATGTACTAGATAATTTACTGGTATTTGGTAGATGAACAGAAAGGCACAGTTAAAGTTTTACCGAGCTGATTAAATTTTTTGAAATAAAAATTTTATACCTTAGGGAGTGTTTGGAACTATAGGATAATTGGTCTTAACTGATTCACCCCCTCCCCCCTCTCAGTTATCTAACAATTGGTATAAGAGCTTAGAGTGCTTGAAGGAAAAGTTTGAAGGACTTAAGTAAAAGATCACAATATGTATAAGAAAGAGGTATCAAAGCTGAACAAAAACAAATTCTCAACATGGCAAAGTAGGATGAAGTTATACCAATTAGGGATTGGAGATTCTACACTGTACTACTTGCAAAATGAGTTTATCTTACCCATCGGTCCTTTGACTATCAATTAGATGAAAGAAAGACATGAACAAAATTCTATGATGATTGAGATTGCTTCTTCTTTATTAGATGCCAAATTTGAAGACATTAAGACATGTACAACTACAAAATAGATGTGGGACAAGCTTGCACTAGTTCATGGAGGAGATGTGAATGTGCTAAGGGATAAATTTGAAAGTCTAAGAGGAAATTTTGATGACATGAAAATGAAAGAAGGTGAAAATATCAATCGGTACAACAACCAAATCAAGGAGGTTGTGAATGTCATCCGAGGAGAAGGTAGAACTATTGATGAAGACACCTTGTTAAGTAAAATTCTCAAAACCTTGTTACCTACCTATGCTATTAGAGTTTCTATAATTCATGAAATGAGAGAAGCTCCTGATAATAATATTTCACTTGATATCTTAATCAACAGATTGACTGTATTTTATCTTAACAATTATGACAATAGTATTGTACTTGTGGTTGAATCTACATTTATGTCATCTATAAAAATTGGAAAATCTAGTAGCAAACATAAGATAAGAAATGAAAGTGATAGTGAAAGTGAAGAGGATGAACTTGAAGCATTAATGGCTAGAAGATTACAAAAAGGTAAAGGAAGATATAGAGGTAAACTAACTTTGGTATGTTTTAAATGTAAAGAGATTGGTCATATTGCTGTGAGATATCCTGACATGAAGGAAGATGAGAAAACAAGTGAAAGATCTAATGAAAGGAAGAATGATAGAAGAGATCATCGAGGTCACACAGGAAACCAACAGTATGGAAATAGATATAACCGAGACTAGAGAGATAAAGGCAAGAAGGCATGTTACCTATTTGAAGATGAAGATGATGACACTAACATCGAGACTGATGAATACATAGAAGTGGTATTTGTGGCTTTGAAAGAAGACTCCAAATAAAAAGAAAGGTATGTTGAAATAGCACGTATTTCTAAAGTTAGAAAGACTAATACTTGGATCATAGATAGTGGTTGTACACATCATATGACTGGTGATGAAGAGAAAATTTAATACCTTGAACATTATAATGGTGGATCTGTGAAAATGGGAAATGATACACCTTGTCTAGTAAAAGGAAAAGGGTCTATATTGTTGAATAATAAGATCAGATGTGAGAATGCATATTAGGTGAAAGGACTTAAGTATAATCTATTGATTGTAGCACAATTGAATAATATAGGTCACCAAGTTGCATTTGAGAATAGAAAGGTGAAAATCTATGATGAGACTTGAAATTTGGTCGGTAATGGTGAAAAATCAAAAGGTAACTTATTCTATCTTGACAATGTTGAATCTTCTTGTTTATTGGCTAAAAATGAAGATATATGGTTGTGGAACAAGAGGTTATGTCATGTGAACTTTGACAACATGGTTAAGATCAATAAGAAAAGAAAATTTAGAGGTTTACCGAGCCTATCTAAACATGACCATGTAATGTGCAAACAATGTCAAATGGGAAAGATGTCAAAGTCTAGTTTTAAGAGAAAACACTATTCATCTAATGTTATTTTGGAGTTAGTTCATACTAACTTGTGTGGTCCTATGAGAACTCGGAGTTATTATGGAGATAGATATTGTATCTTATTTTTTGATGAATTCTCTAGAATGATGACTATCATGTTCTTAAGAGAAAAATCTGAATATTTCAAAATGTTTAAATGGTACAAAACAAAAGTGGAAAAAGAAATTGGTAAGGGACTAAAATGCTTAAGGTTAGATAGAGGTGGTGAGTTTATTTCTTATGAGTTCACTAATTTTTGTAATGATCATGGAATCAAGAGACATGTATCTGCATCGAGGACACCCTAGCAGAATGGGATTGCAGAAAGGAGAAATAGATCAATTGTTAATTGTGCTAGAACATTGGTGATTGAAAAGGATGTTGCATAGATGTATTGGAGAGAAGTTGTTGGTACTATTTTTTACACACTGAACCAAGTTCAACTGAAGAAAGAATCAAACAAGACACATTATGAATTATGGTAAGGTTAAACACCCAATGTGAGTTATTTTAGAATATTTGGAAGTAGATGTTACATTATGAAAGATGATAGAAATGTTAAATTTTATTCAAAAGGTGATTAAGGAATATTTCTAGGATATTCTACTAAAAGAAAGGCTTATAAATGTTTGAACAAGGCTACTAACAAGATGATTGAAAGTGCAAATGTGAGAGTTGATGATTTTGTAGAGAAGAATGATGAAGAAAGAAAAAAGGAACTGGAAGACTATGGTTGATTTTTTTATATTAAAGAGCCTAAAACTCTACTCGAGCAACAGTCTGACATTACCGAGCAACAAGGTAATGCTACCAAGCAACAATCTTTACAAATTGAGAATCAGAAAATAGTTATTAATGAAAATATTGATCATGCACCGAGTGGAGAACACATTGAGGAACAAAGATTTGAACCTGTACTTGCGAGATATGTGAGAAGACACCATCCACAAGATCAGATAACTGGAGATAAAAGAGAAGGAATGATGACATGATGTAAGTTGCACAAAGCATTATATGGACTGAAATAAGCACTCAGAGAATGGTATGAAAGACTACATTCTTATATGATAAGTATTGGATTTGTTAGAACAAGTGACAACAACAATTTGTACTTAAAAAGTGAAACTGATGACAAGATTCTTATTGCTGAAATATTTTTTGATGATATCATATTTGGAGGACATGATAACTTATGTAAATCTTTTGCTGATGAAATGAGGAAAGAATTTGAAATGTCAATAAAAGGTCAGACAAAAAAAAAATTGGATTGAAAATACTACAACGGAAGGAAGGCATATACATCACACAATCAAAGTAAATCAAAGAAGTATTGAAGACATTTAGTATGGAATGTTCAAAACTAGTCGGTACACCTATGGTCACCGGATGAAAGCTGACAAAGGATGACAAGTCCACCAAGGTAAATCAAACCTTGTATACATCAATGATTGGCAGATTGATGTATGTTGTGCATAGTAGGCCAGATATTGCACATGTAGTTGGAATTGTAGCAAGATTCTCTTTTAATCCTAAAGAATCACACATGACTATTGTGAAAAGAATTTTGAGATACTTGAACAACACTAAAAATTATGGTTTATGATATAAGAAAGAAGGAAATTTTGAACTAAATGTTTACATTGATATGGATTGGGCTAGAAACATTGATGATAGAAAAAGCACTATTAGTGGAACATTATTTTTAGGAGAAAGATTGGTTACTTGGATAAGTAAGAAACAAGGATACATTTCTCAATCCACTGCAAAAGTAGAATATGTTGTTGTTGCTACTAATTATTCAAATATTGCATGGATAAAACAACTATTGGAAGGTATGAATGAGGAGATCACTGATCCAGTGATAATCTATTGTGATAATACAAGTGCAATTAATATTTCTAAGAATCGGTGATGCATGCAAAGACAAAGCATATTCCTATTAAGTATCACTACTTGAGGGAACAAGTTCAATAAAACCAAGTCAGATTGGAGTATGTGAAATCACAAGAGTAACTTGTTGATATATTCACTAAACCCTTACTGAAGGACACATTTGAATACTTAAGTAGACTAGGGGTCCATCCCCTGTCTAATAGTCACTAAGGTGATTTGAGGTTGTATCAACATGTACTTTATCATAATATATAATGATGTTGATGCATAATGTTCACACTTTGAGATTCATAGGGTTGTGAAAGATGGAAGACAAGATGGAACTAAATATTGGTACATGCAAGCTACTAGAGACTAAACCGAACAACAGAGATATTGATTTAGCTATTGAAGAGCTGATTATTTTATTTTTGGCATTGTTGTCAAAGGGAGAGATGGTTACATGAAATATCTATCTATAGGGAGGGATGACTACATGAAGTAAGGAAGAGAATGGAAGAGAGATATCAATTAGAACTGAAGCTAACTGAAAGGGAGAGTATTGATGTTGTGTAGTGATTAAACATATTAAATGCATAAGATAGGGAGAGCTTATCGAGTTACAACATTTACATATAGAGTTTTAGAATAGATGGTTGGTATTCTATGACATATTTCATATTATGTTGCCATCAATACCAAAGGGAGAGATAGATAGATTATAACTCATTAAATATCTTAGGGAAGAGTTTGACAACTAGTTGGATACTTCAAAGATAGTGATTGATGATCAATGAGATACTAAGGTATATGTGACACATTAAATCAATTATTATATTATCATTGATGTCAACTAGTTTTGATTGTACTTATCATGATAATTACAAATATCTGAAGAAGGAAATCATGATGAAGGAATGAGATATTAACATGAAGATGAGATGTATGAGGAAGATATGGATATGGTATTCATTGGGTAACTTATCGATGAGTCTATGAAATTATGTTAGTGATTTGATTGTATTACATGATTTTGTTATGGATTGAAGATCAAGAATGAATGAGTTTATGTGGTCAGTCAATGAAGAATGTAGTATACACTGAGAAAGTATAGTGTATACTGAGTACAGTGTTAATTGAGTTAGAAGTCACCAACACATCATGGTATTGACCGAATGAAAGAAATAAATGGAACATATGACTATCGACTAAAGATGATGAGCTAGACAATTATGGTTGATTCCGAGGTTAAAGATTAAAAAAAATTTAATAATCAAATGGTTGAAAAAATTTGAGGATGATCAAATGATGGAGAATGAAACGTGTCATAGACACAAGTTTCGAGGAAGGTTAAAGTGGAAAAATCAATGGTGAAGATTAAGAGACAAAATCTATGGCTGGAAATAAAATGATTTATCATGTCTATAAAAGGAGATAAAAGATTAATAATTAATTTTGGAATGCATGTGAGAAGATTACATTCATGCAAATTTGTTCAAATAGGTTGAAGACAGAACTGAGCAATTCTGCAGACAACACCAAGTGTCAGAGAAAGGAATTAAATAAGCATAATAGAGTTGGAGGATATAAAGAAATTGAATTGAGTATATTGGCCAGAGGTATTTTGAGCTTATCATAGATCTTCAAATCTATTAAAGAAAGTTGTATTTGAATCAGATCATTTACTGTTGCATTCTAACCATTTCTATGGATAAATCTCTTAACCGACTGGTACTTAACAGTCTTTTATATTTCATTATGACATTCAATGAATGTTGATTGTTTTCTTGTTTTCTCCATAGTGACTGTTTGGTCATGGAGAACTGTTAGTGATAAACCCTCTAACCAGGTCACAGCTTACATTATGTTATTGTAACATGTAACAGGGTTGGCTCTTAACCGAGCTCACTTTAGAAGAGTGAAAATATTTTTGGGTTACCAGTCCCAAGTGGTTTTTCCCCTAATAGGGTTTCTACACTAAAAACCAAAGTGTTATATATGTATGGATGTGATGAATTTTTATTTTTATTTACACATTAAAATTATTGGTTTGATCGATATATGTACTAGATAATTTACTGGTATTCGGTAGATGAATAGAAAGGCATAGTTAAAGGTTTACCAAGTTGATTAAATTTTTTGAAATAAATTTTTTAAACATCAAGGAGTTTTTGGGATTGTAGGATAACTGGACTTAACAAATTCACCCCCCTTCTTAGTTATCTAACACTCAGGACACCACCTTGGTAGGATTAAAAGTATGACACCAAGATCAAGAGGGTCAAAGTCTCTCTCTTGAACTTAGAATGGATATGTCAAGGCCCTAATTACATGCCCCTACCATTCCTATCCTATGGAACATAATTAGTAATAAGGTGAGGCTGGATAGAAAGTCTGGCATTCCACTAAGTAGACCACCTTGAGTGTGCATTTGATAGTTCCACCAAGGCCAAGAGGGCCAAGGTTCTGCTCTTGGGCTTAGTAGGGAATGTTTTTACTAAACCACCCCATCTCATTGTCAAACTCATTAGAAGTTAGATGCTTAGATGGCTCACTCTTCCAAATCTTAATATACATGTCATTAAATATGTGTTTAATTTTCATAACATGTATTATGCTAAAAAAAATTTTGATTTTTTTGTATAGATAATAAAGATATTTTATTAATTTCCATAAATTTTTACATATGATGCCACTCTTGGGCCTTCCATACATTGTATAAAGGATACATTATTGAAACATCATAACTAAACTAGACCCCCAAAAAACTAGCTATAAGAATTTCATTACATACAAAAATTGTCCAAAATATTATCCAAAAAGTATGCATCTACAAGATGGAAACCTACTAAACAACTAGAAACAAGAACCATATTCAACATCATTCAAACCAGTGGGCAGCCTCATCCTTGATGAAGTTTGGAAAATCTTCATGGATTTTCTACCTAGACTCACCATCATGAACATTAGTCAAAGAACCTCTTGCCGTGACACCCAAACCCCCACCACCCAACACTAGTTCCACAAGCACCTTCCTTTTCTTTGCCTCCTAGATAAGACTAACATCAATGTTGACTGTAACACCTTCACAAGTTGCTCCACCAGCCACCAGGGAATGCCTAAATTTATCTTTGCTTACACCACGCCCTCCCACTTGAGTTTTTCTACACACTAAGGGAACTCCATCGGGTCTAGCTGGAGTCATAGACTTGTGAGGGGTAGTCTTCTCAATCCAACTCCTTTCTCCCTCCACCTTAGATTTCTTTGAATCAATATTCTTTAGAAAACCTTGTAACTCCTACCAACCTTTCCTCACATGTGGAAAATATGATTCCATTGGGTAGTTCGATGACCATAGAACCAATGGTTGCAATTACTCATCACCACCCCCAAACAAACACCATGGACCCTCATCCATATGAATCTTGGACCCAATTTATGCTCTCTACAAAATTGGAGCCAAACCTCCCACCCACTTTGAGACCAAGCACCTCTGAGAAACTTGCAAAACCTCCTCCCTAGAGCCACCCACCATCAATGCCAAAGCCACAAATAAAGATGAGATTTCCAAGTTTTTACATGTCCTAAGGTCAAAATTCAAAAATTCATCCCCAAATATTTTTCAAACTGCAAACCAGAACTCCAGATCATCGAACTTTAAAATATGCCTCATTCTCGTAACCGAGATACCTCCTCAAAATCCTAGGACTTTCCCAAGTGATGACAGCAAGAAATTCACCTCCATAGTTTACAAAAAGGAAACCTCCAGCTCTACTCATGAAATTTGCAATGCACTCCACTCGTCTAATCATGCTAAGGCTCTATAAAGCCATCACCGAGAGTTCTAAAGTTGTGAAAAGGATGTCATCATTAATACACACATTTCCCACCTGATGTGAATCTATGAAAATATACAGCCGTCCATCCCACCCTTCATAACAATTAATGATTTTCCTCTTCACATTCCTTCATAAACTCCAGCACCTCAAAATACATAAAATGTTCATCACCCTATCATGTCATAATATAGCCAATTGGGAAATTTAAAACAAATTTAAATATTCCTTTCAAAGAATAGTAAATTCTTCGAACATTTTGAACATTTTTTCCAAAGAATATTTAACACCAACATTGGATAGCTAATCTGCCAAAGAATCAATTTCTCCATTGGTGCAGGAGCACCCTTCCAAGGGCTCCCACCATCCAATTTTGTTGTGATGAAACTTCCTAAGTGAAGTATGTAAGAAAATAAGAGCTTTAGCTCATGAGTGTGTGCCTAGGCCTAGGTGAGGTCCTAGTAGTTCAGCTAATTATCAATGTAAATGGCAAAATGACTTAGGGCATGATGTCATCCTGAGATCATTAACCTGCTATGATAGTAGAAAGTTGGGCATGGGTGTTTGGTTGATGTTTGAGCACATGTGTGTGCTTTGGGAGGGCTTCATAGTGATCATTGGAGTAGGAAAGCACAAGGTGCTTCAGCAACAAAAAGTTGCTCAAAAGTTGTCAGCAACTTTTCAAAAGTTGCTAAGCAACTCTTTCTTTGTAATAGCCTAACATAGTCTAAGTGGCTAATAAGCCCTCACACCACACAAATACCAAGGAGATAGGTATTTAAGACCTAAGGAACCCTAATTTAAGGGTTGGAAAAGTTATTGTATGGTGATAGTATGGAAACACCAGTTTGAACGCTGCTTTGAGAGGAACAGTCACTGTTATGGACTGATTTCATGTGAATAGAGAAAGTTTGTGTGAATCATGTGCATGAGTTATTGTTTATAGTGTTTTTTTTTCATTTATGTGTGCTTAGAATAGTTCTTTTCAAGTTTTGTGTTCATTTTGTTCAGTTCTTTCATTTGCTAGTGCTCTGCCAGTTTTGGAGAGCCATGTATGTTTAGGGCTGTAACTCTAGATTCCACCGTGGCCACACCATGGGACTTGGGATTCTAAGAGTGTAGAACCTAAACTATATGAATATGCTTGTAGGGCCCTGGGAAGAATGTGCACCTGATTTTTTGACCTTTCCCTAGGCGAGCTAAGGCTATGCCCAACTAGGAGCAAGCAGTAGTGTAGAAGCTCTTGTTGACAGAGGAGTGAGTTTCAAAGGAATCCCTTTGGAGGGATGAAAGATACATGTATGAAGGCTTAGTTTTGTGGAGGAGATGTCTTGAACAATTCTAGAAGTGGTGCTACTATAGACTTCAAGCATTGTGACCCTGAAAATCCCAAATAGCCCTTAAAACCCTCAAATTTGGTTCAGGCATTGTACGGCCTGTTGGTGGCTTGAGACCCCAAAAAATCATTGAGGCCTAGTCATTTGGAGTGGATGTTCTTTAGAACAAAACTTTTGAATTTGTGAGGGGAAGGAAGCAAAAGCCCTACAAATCTGGAAGGAGGCCTAATTGGGCACTTCCTTGTAGCCCTGATTTGCAAAGGAACTCCAAAATCAAGTGATGACCCAACCTTGCTAGTGCATTGAAGAGGTGTCAAATGACCCAAAAACACCTTGGAAATCATCATATCCTCTATTAGAGCTTGGGAAGGGAACTGAGCCCTAAAAGACCCTTATGAGCCTATGTAAGGGATGAAGCTAGGAATGGAAGCTTGGAATGATGCAAGGAGAAGTAGTTAAACTTGGTGGTCAAGTTAGGGTAGGTCAAGGGGTCCTTAGATGAGTAAGGTATCCTATAGACCATTAGAAGTGTCAGAAGAAAACTTGGATCCTACAGAGGATCAAGAGCATAGACTAGCTAGTCTATCCTAACCTCCTCATTAGATTGGTATCAGAGCCTCTTAAGGCTTGGGAAGTGGATAGTGGATGTTTCAACCATTAGAAGAGTTAGTTGGATCATCACACAAGAAGAAAATGGTGACTAATGTAGATCTTGCTAAGAAGGTGGAAGATCAGGAGGAAGCTAATAGACTCCTGCAGGAAAGATTGATGCAAATGGAGCAACTCTTGGATGATGTCCAAGCAAAGGCAGATAAGGTGAAAGATAGGATGGAGGAGTAGGATGCCAAAGGAAAAGATAAGACTATTGATGATGATGTACCTACACCTGATCCTCCAACCCAAGATGAGCAATTTCTTAAAGCCTTGAAGGCTATCATTGGAAAGGCACTTGAAGGTGTCCCATGACTGACTGGCAGGATGGATACAAAGCTTGTGATGCAATGGATTTAAGGCATGGAGAATCACTTTGAATGTGAAGATATCTCAGAGGCATAGAAGGTCAAAGTGGCCAAATCTAGGTTGAGAGGACAAGCTTTAACTTGGTGGAACTACTTGCAAGATGAAAGGGAGAAAGAGGGAAAGAACCCAATCTCTAATTGGAAAGCAATGGTCAACAAAGTGAAGGAAGCATACCTACCTACTTATTATGAAATCCAGCAACATAGGAAAAGATTGAATCACAGACAGAAGGAGATGGATGTAGCCAACTACACTAAAGAGTTCCACAAGTTGAGCTTGAGATCCAAGATCAAAGAAGAATAAAGCATTAAAGTGGTAAGGTACCTAAGTGGTTTGAAATGGAGCATAGCAGAGGAAATGAGTTTGTTCACTCCCACCAGAGTACTTGGATGTCAGCATATGGCACAAAAACTTGAAGATAAGCTAAGAAGAAAGCAAGAACCTAACTCCAAGAATAGGGGAAGAGGTAGAGACTCTAGAGGGGGTCAAAGAGGAGGTTCTAGTAGAGGTGGTGACTCAAGAGCCAAAGAGAAAGTAGAATTTTGGAACAAAGTTCATAAATCAATACAAGAGGATCTTTTGGTAGAGGAAGAGGTTCTCAAGGAAATAGAGGAAGAGGAGCAGGAAGAAGTAGCTCCTACTTTGCCACAATGAAATGCTATCAATGTGGACAGCTTGGACACCTTTCCTATAGGTGTCCTAATAAACCATCAGCCTCAAGCAATGAAAAGAGGGTAGCCTATACCCAAGAAGATAGTAGCAGCTCATGTACCAATGAGGTCAGCAGGTTAGAATAAAAAATGGGTGAGAACTTGATGTTCAGGAGAGTGCTCATTAGGCAGCCTAATCAAGGTGAACCTAAGTAGAGGAGAGCTCTTTTTAGAGTCAGATGCAAGATACAAGGAAAAGTATGCAAGGTTATAGTGGATTCAAGGTCTACTGATAACATCATAGCAGAGGAAGCAGAAAAGAAGCTCAAACTTACAAAGGTTCCCCATGCAAACCCCTACAAGGTGACTTTGTTGAACCAAGAGCAAAGTGTGCTAGTTAATGAGTAGACATGGGTGGATTTTTCTATTGGAGGCTATAAGGACAAAGTTCTTTGTGATGTCCTACCCATGGATGCATGTCATCTTCTATTGGGAAGACCCTGGAAATTTGATAGGAAGGTGATGTATGATGAAGAAGAGAACTCCATTTCTTTCAAGAAAGATGGAAGAACATTCAAGATTCAATCCATAATAGAGAATTAAGAAGGTACTTCAAGAACACCTAGTGTGTTGCTTAGTAGTGGTAAAGAGTTCCTACATGCATTACATGATGAGGAGACCATAGGGTGTACTATCATGGTGAAGCCAAAGGAGGAAGACAAGAAGTTACAGGTAGAAACACCATTGGAAGTGCAAAAAATGTTGGAAGAATTCAGAGATATAGTAAGTGATGGAACCCCTACCACCTTACCTCCAAGAAGAGCTATAAGTCATCAAATTGGCTTTGTACCCAGTGCATCTCTACCTAAAAAAGTATCCTATAAGCTTACCCTATACTAGAATAAGGAAGTGGCAAGACAAGTGCAAGAACTATTGGATCAAGGGCTGATTAAGAAGAGTATTAGTCCATGTGCAGTCTTAGTGGTTTTAGTATCCAAGAAAGGAGGAAAATGGAGACTTTGCATAGACTCAAGGGCTATCAATAGGATCACTATCAGGTATAGGTTCCCAAGTCCAAGAATAGAAGATTTGATGGATTTCTTAGGAGGTGCTATGTACTTCACTAAGCTGGATTTAAAGAGTGGTTATCACCAAATCAGAATTAAGGAGGGTGATGAGTGGAAGACCGCTTTTAAAACCACAGATGGTTTGTATGAATGGCTTGTGATGCCATTTGGGCTTACCAATGCCCCAAGCACCTTCATGAGGTTAATGAATGAGGTCTTGGAGGACTTCATAGGCAAATTTGTAGTGGTGTATCTAGATGATATACTCATCTATAGAAAGACAAAAATAGAGCATCTTGAGCATTTGAGGTTGGTCATGAAGAGACTCCATGAAGAGAAATTAGCTATCAACCTAGAAAAGTGTGAGTTCATGCAACAAGAGCTGGTTTATTTGGGCTTTGTAGTGTCCAAGGGTAATTTGAAAATGGACCCAAGCAAGGTGGAGGCAATCTTGAATTGGCCTACCCCTAAAACAGGGACTGAAGCTAGAAGTTTTCATGGCTTGGCACAATTTTATAGAAATTTTGTGAGGAACTTGTTAGATTAGGTGAAAGACTAATCTCCCAAGAACACCTGCATGCATAACCCTATCACATGGAAGAAGTAAAGCACAGAAGGCAAGAAAAATCTATGGAGGCCAAAAAGCCAGAGACATCATATGCACAATATTACAAATGATATTCTAATCTATTAAGAAATACAAAGAGGTGAGTCCTTATAAAAAGAATCACAAAACCCTAAAGAATAATAAGATGCCTAAGTCTAACTTAAGTGTAGAGAATAATAGACTAATAATTAAATAAATTAATTATTAGCTATAATATGACTACTCTAACACCCCCCCTTAAGTGTAACTTAGGGAGAAGCTAAACAACTAAGGGCTAAAAGTTGCATGAAAACAAAAATGCATGAAAGAGCAATGGGTCCTGGAAACTAGGCCTGATCAGGTACCCAAGTACAAGAAATAAACTAGATGAAGGAAACAAAGCCTCCAATCTAGGGAATGTCCCAAAGAAAGGAACAAGAAAGAGCATGAAGCATCTCCGAAGCATGAAACTGTAAACACTGTCAGAAGAAACTACTGGAACCCCCACTGAAATAGTGCATGACCAGGTAGAGAAGACAAAGTCTGAAGAGCTGATCAATCAAAGAGGTGGCCTCCAAAAGAAGGAATGAATGAGTGTCTATATAGTAGATGATCCATCTCATTGAAATGCATAGGTACCTAGCCACTACATCCACCCAGTACATCGGAACAGAAACTATATACGTAGATCACTCAATCGAACCAAGGAAGCAATAGAACCAACAGGTGAACCCCCCCCCCCCATAATGCTGAATAGGGAGAGGGGTGACAAGAACACTGAAATGCAATGCCAAAAACATATGCAAGAAGAAGAATTAGGAACACCAACAGTGCAACAGAAGTACAAGCACATGATAAAGGGCAGTGTCATAGACACATAGCATGGGCTAATGTCATGGAAGGTACACTCACTTGACAAAGGTGGATGAGCACAAAAGGAAAAACATCATAACCCCCCATGGCACTTTATAACTAAGTGCAAGTACAAATAAACACAAGGAGTACAAGATCCCAAATATACAAAAGTAGGCACTTTATCTCAGTGTGTTTATAGAAAAAAGGAATGCAACAGAAGAGAAGCATACAATGCTCAAAAGTCAGAAAGAAGAGTGAGCCAGAAGAACAGAAGAAGAGATCCCAGGACCTGTAGAACCCAAGTAATCTGCCAAAGTGCGAAAGTGCAAAACTTAGAGGAGAGAAAACTTGGAGAAAAATCTGGATAAAAGACCCCTGTAATTGAATAACTCACAGAACCAACTTTCCAACGATATCTAGTGAGCCCAAAAATGAGTCCAAATGAGCGAGATATGGCTCCCGGAAGGCAAAAAATAAACATCACCTTTGACAGCAAAAAAATATTGTCAAAATAGCAGAGCCAAAAACCCTAACCTCCATAATCAGAAAGATCTTGAAAAGAGCTTTTTGATGATATAAAGAAGTCTAAAAAAGACCTCCGTATGCTCAAGATATTGCAAAAAATGCCCAGGTACCTCTGAAAAACTTCAAAAAAGAGGCCAAGCTGCTGATGTAAGTAAACTCCTGCATAAAAATGACAGCCAAATGGCTGTCGCAGGCTTATCCACCCAGGGGCTAAAAGAAATAAGCCCTGGTCACGTGGGTGACCAGGGGCTCCGTAGATAGGCGTAGGGGGCCGGGGGCTGGTTCCCCATGTGACCAAAATCCCAGTGGAAAGGGGGCTAGCGAAGCGAAAGGGAGCCGATGGCGGCAAGGGCCGGTGGAGCTGGGCCCATGGAGGGCGGCGGGGCCACAGAGTGGAGGTGGCATAGACCACGTCAGAGGCAAAGCACGTGGTGGCCGGTGCTGGTGCCGGTGGCGGAAGCTCTGTGGAGGCCACGGCTGGGCACGGGGTGGCCGCTCGGCGGTGCACTAGTGGCCACTAGGTGGTGCCTTTTAAAAATAAAGGCTGCGTTATTTTTAACGCAAAAATCAATTAAAAATTGATTTTTTTTGTAATTTTTTTTAGTTTCCATGCCCGTACGGCCCTAGGAGGCTGAAAAATTCACCCAGAAGTCTCAGAGGTCAAAAATAACAAATTTTATATGATTTTTTACTCTCCCGGGCCTTTTGAGCACAATGGTAGCATCCATTTTTGCTCAAAATACCCCCCAAAATTTTTTTTCTTTTTTGCAAGCAAAAAAGAAATAAAAAATAACATCCTGCAGAGAATACCAAAACTAAAAATTTTTGAAACCCTCCTACTTCTGAATCACTTCAACAAAAACACAAACAGCAAGCAGCAAGATGGCTCTGATACCATGTTAGATTAGGTGAAAGACTAATCTCCCAAGAACACCTGCATGCATAACCCTATCACATGGAAGAAGCAAAGCACAAAAGGCAAGAAAAATCTATGGAGGCCAAAAAGCCAAAGACATCATATGCACAATATTACAAATGATATTCTAATCTATTAAGAAATACAAAGATGTGAATCCTTATAAAAGGAATCACAAAACCCTAAAGAATAATAAGATGCCTAAGTCTAACTTAAGTTTAGAGAATAATAGACTAATAATTAAATAAATTAATTATTAGCTATAATATGACTACTCTAACAAAACTTTAGTGGGATATGTGCACCAGTGCTTGACACCATCAAAGGAGGACTAAAAACCAAGTTCAAATGGACTGAGGTAGCTGAGAAAGCATTTCAAACATTTAAGCAAAAGGTAGCTACCAAACCTATTTTACTCTTACCTACTTTTCACAAGTTGTTCACCATTGAATGTGATGCAAGTGGTGTAGTAGTAGGAGGTGTATTGAGTCAAGAAGGAAGGCTTGTGGCATTCTTTAGTGAAAAACTCAATGAGGCAAAGAAGAAGTATTTGGCTTATGACTTGGAGTTGTATGCATTGGTACAATCTCTCAAGAAGTGGAGGCATTACCTCCTACCCAAAGAATTTGTTGTCTTTATTGATAATTAGGCTTTAAGCTACATAAACACTCAAGAGGAGATTAGTAACAAACATTTGAAGTGGATGGAGTATCTCCAATCCTTTACTTTCACAATCAAGCACAAGAAGGGACAGCTCAACAAGGTAGCAGATGCCTTGAGTAGAAAGCTTTTGATTGTCCAAGAAGTACAGCTGCAAAGCATTGGAATAGCAGGTTTTAAAGACTTATATGAGGAGGATGAAGACTTCTCACAAGCCTACAAGTTGTGCCAAGATTTTGAGAACCATTTCCATGGTGAGTTTGTAAATTATACTCTTCAAAATGGATTGTTGTTCAAAGGTAATCAACTTTGTGTACCTAGAGGATCCATGAGGGAAAATCTGATTCAAGAGAAGCATAATGGTAGTATTAGTGGTCATTTTGGTATAAATAAGACATTGGAGTTAGTACAGAGATACTACTTTTGGCCTAAGCTAGCAAGGGATGGGAGGAGATATGTTGATCAGTGTGGAGTATGCTAGAGAGCTAAAGGTGGTTCAAGCAATGCAGGACTTTATCAACCTTTACCCATTCCAAATAGGCCTTGGGAGTGTGTTGTAATACCCCAAAAATGGGCTATAAGTTCATTAATCTCCTACATCATCAAATCATACAAAATCGACATCAAAGTCCTAACCTAAGGCACATCTAAACATCATCAAATCATAATTGATTATCTTAAATTCTGCATCGGGGAATATTCCTAGCAATATTCTTAATTATCTTAATTAAATTTAATTTTATAATTATTTGGCAATAAATCACATTTATCCTAAAGTTTGATTAATTGAATATTTTCATATTTAATTAATTAGATTTAATATTTGCCACTTAATTGTGTAATTAAATTTAATTCTATCTATTATTAATTGTATTATTTAATTTTGACAATAAATCTAATATCATATGAATAATTGATTAAATTCTTATTTAATTAATTAAAGCAAGTTGTCATTATTTAATAATATAGTTTTTAATAAAAGTTTGATTAAATAATTGATTAACCCATAAATCAATTGTTTTATTTCAAAAAGCAGTTAAGTTGGAAATAAATCACTTTATTATTAAATTAATTCATAAATAAAACATGCACAATCATAAAAGCAGACAACTATCAATTATCAATTAAAGCTAAACTCTATTTTGAGTTAAAACTTAGCTTTTGCATGTTTTTGTGACTTAATTATCTGTTATTTAAAAATAACTCAAAAATCAAGCTGAGTTATTTGAGTGATTTATGGCTTTTATCCATGCACCTCCAAAGCTCTGGATTTCTATAAAAATAAGGCTCAGCTCTTCATAATTCATCTCGCAAATTGCAAACTTACTCTATAGGAATCATAGCATATCAGATTTGGAGAATTTGCACAATTGGAGCTTGAAAGAATCAACTTGCAAATTCAAAACTTTGTGAGATCAATTTCAATTACATATTTTTCATATCATAGCATAGAATTTCATAGCTTTTGCATATCATTGTTAGATAGATCAATTCATAGCATATCAATTTCATCTAGCATAGATTCATATCAGTTTTTATCATTCTTATTGCATAGAAAATATCAAAAATATAGATTAATTGCATTCAATTTCATATCCATCTTTTGTATTCAAATCCTTCATTTAGGTGTCGTCTAGGTCACTAATCTCAATTACAATCTGAGAACATCAATCTCGCACCTATTAGAAGGCAGTAAATCGCTTGGTTACATAGTTTTCAATTTTGCACAATTTCAATTTTTGCTAACCTCTAATGTTTTACTGAGTGTTGTGTCTATAGATCAGGTAAAATTTTCACACACACATTTCTGGCGCCCACCGTGGGGTAACCCACCTTTGCATGCTAATTTTAATTCTTGGAGCTAAAACCCTAAAGTTTCAAATATTTAATTTTATCTCCCAAACGGCTTGGAGTTTTGGTCTGAAATTTTTTTTTTAGGTTGGAGACATATCAGGGAAGCTTTGACAAAAAATTTAGAATTTTCTAAATTATTTTGAATTTTTAATAATTTTTTTCCAATTTTTCATAAAAAATTAATATCTGACGCAAATCAGCATATTTTTCTGAAATTTTTACATTTTCAAAAATCTCTTGAAATTATACAGGGGGTCTATTATTTGTGTTTTAAATTTGGATGCAATTTAATAGCTAAAATAGTCAATTTGCAAAAACTAGTCTATTTTGATAAAACAGGTCTCTAGGGCACAAATGAAGAGATTTTTCTAAAATTTTTACATTTTTGGAAATTTCTCTATTTTTTAGTAGGGGTCTTTATTCTAAATTTCTATTTTTTTAGCCAAAATCATATCAAAAAAATCAGATCTTGTTGACTAGGTCAAATGTAGTGCAAAAAAATTAAAATTTTATGATGGGTATGCACTTATTTTTCATATGATTCAATGCATGATATGAGTTGTCATTTGGATTAATTTATGGTTATTATTGCTCCTAAAAATTGATTTTTAGAGCTAACCCTATGGTTTTCATAAGTTGAATATATTTTGCATATCTTGTTTGCTTGTTTGCTTGTTGGAGAGTTCGTCACTTGCTTGCATGGAAAAGCTCAACAAAAATTGCTAAAAATCAGGTAGAATCTACTAAGTGCATTGCAAGGATCACGAGGTATTCTCCTTGTTCTGAAAATTTTTTGATTTGGACTTAAAATAAATCTCTTATGTGTCAAGCTTGTGTGCATCTTTTCATGCTTTTGATCTATTTCTACACACTTGCATAATTTGATACTAGGTTGTGATCCCTTAAGGATTCATTAAGTAGTCTTAGAATACTTGTGATTGATCTTGATTGCTATCTTGGGTTATTGGACTCGCTAATCCATCGGCCCCTCATTTCCGCCCCGTGGTTGCAATCTCAGCGCCATAAAGGGGAGGGGTCAACAGGATAGAAGCGTTAAGTGTTCCACTTGGAAACCCTTTTGTGCTTTTAGGAACTCACTTGTTTTCTAAGTTGTGGACTCATTTTCAACTTGTGTGAGGTGTTAAGTGTTCCACCTTGTGGACTCATCTCATATTTTCTTTAAGCATTAAGTGTTCCTCTTTCTACTTTTTGGATGCTTTTGGTAGATTTGCTTTCGGGAATATATCTGTGCTCACATAGTAGTTAGGCCCTATGAACACTATTCATGATTCTTGAGAGATTGGATTCCTAGAGAAATCTTTCTTGATGACAGAATCCTTGTAGGTAGGGAGGATACTTAGTGCGTTTCACATTCAACTTGGTTAGTGCATCTTCTCTTATTGATCGACACATTCTCTCTCCGGAGAGTTTGATAGATCACGTAGGGTTGATATCACGAGCTTTGGTGAATCAAAATTGGTTAGTGCGTCTTCTCTTATTGATTGATACATTCTCTCCCCGGTGAGGTTGATAGATCACGTGGAGTTGATATCACAGACCTTGGTGGAACAAAACTTTGTCTTAGCGTGTCGGATTAATCTGCTTGCTTTGTTTGGGTTAAAAGTGAAGAGGTGTCAAAACCTTGAATTTGGAGCCAAGTCCCCTTGTGGTATAAATCTGTGAGTCACCTTTAGAGAGGGTTAACCGTAGCGGACAATCCCTTCACAGGGAAAACTGCGTTGACAGAACCTCAAGCGGTAATAGCCATTTTCACCATGGTAGTGATAGCTGCTATATAAATGTCCTTGTGGAAGAAATCTCCACGGGTATGGTTCATTGTTGGGTTGTCAGATCTCCCTAGCAGCTCTTGAAGATTAAGTTCTCAGACTATGTCAAAACCCTGGTGCACTGGGATTGGAGTTCACCCCTTTGAATCATAAAAGTTGCAGAGTCAAATCATTACTAAAAACCCTAGAGAGGCCAATTTCTCATTCTCAGGTATATGTGTGTTATTGCAAAACTTTTCAGAACATACACAATTAGTACTCTCAGGGATTAGCACAATTTGGTCACTTGATTGTTCATGCGCAAGGTTGCTTTTTCCCTTGTTCATTGTTTTCAGATGTGCTTGGACTCACTTGCTTGCTGTTCTACGTGCTTGTTTATCTACTTGGCTATTAAAAATGATCAAATCTGGTATAACCTTCAAAATCTAGACAGTACAATTTGCAAACAATCCAGAACTGAAGACCTTAAATTTTGCAAAAATTCACGTAAATTCTTTTTGGAGTCAAAAGTCATTTCAAAAAGTCAAAAGTCATAGGAGTTTTGTCAAGTGTCATTTCAGTATTGCCCATCTGTCGTACGATTGAGAACCCAGTGTCGTACGAGTTTTCAAACCAGCAAATTCAAGAAAGTCAAAATCCTGTTAGCAACTGTCGTATGATATTTACAACTGTCATTTCATTTCTACCCAACTGTCATACGAGCTTTACAACTGTCGTTTCATTTCTACCCAACTGTTGTATGAGTTTAGCAACTGTCATTTCATAGACTACCTAGTGTCGTACGAGTCTGCAAAGTGTCGTTTGGAAAAATTTGAGAGAGTTGTCAGAAATTGTCAAATTGCAAGATATCCAATGTTTCCAGCCTAGTTCCAGAATCTGTCAAAAATATCATTGTGTCAGGAACAGAGTAGTAGCTATTGAGCATTCTACCATTTTCTGAGTTTGATCTTTTGAATCTGATCTAGTCTTGTGTTTGATCAATTTGAGTCATTTTTATCTCGTGTCAAAACCTTGTCATAACTATCAATCTTCAATCAATCTTCAAAAATAGACTAAGTGTTGAGAACTCGTGTCCGCTATCTTTTGGGCGATCTATCCCATACATCCAAGGCACAGTTTCCTTCACCCACATCTCATCAAATCTTCAAAACTATCATAATCTTGACAAGGTTGCGCCATCCAATTTTCTCAAATCAAATTGTTCTTTAGTTATCTTTGTCCTTTTCTTCTGTTTCATTCAAAGTTAATGGTGGAGACCAGAGCTTCTTCACACAAGAAATCAGAAGAAACATCTCAGAACTTACTTTTGACCAATACCCCAGGTCCAACTCTTGAACAACTCATCAAGTCAGGTATCTACGAAGATGACGGTCTCCGTAACTTTCGATTGAAAACTGGTTACATACCTCCTTTATCAACTCACAGAGGTAACCAGAAAACTCCTCCTCAATCTATTCCAGGGAGCCCAAAAACTCCTACCATGTCTCAAGTAGGGACAAACCATGGTTCTCTAGGAGGAGGGTCCCAAGGACACCATTCTCAACATAATGCCGACCAAGAACCTACCCCCTCTGAAATCCATCAATGTCAGAATGACGATGAATTCCAGAGAATGATGAGGCATTTCTTGAAAGTGGATAGAGAGGCATACTTTTTACAATTAGCCCAGGAAGGGGCTAAGCTTCCTCCCAACTTTAACATTGATGATATAATCACACATGAGGAAGAAACTCCACTCACAGCTATGACAAAACAAATGCATGCTATACAAGTCGAATTTAACAATCTTAAGAAGGAGAAGGAACCCAAGGAGTTCTCCATGGAGGCCCTATGTCCTTTTCCATTTGACAAAAACTTGTATATGCCTCCATTCCCAAAAAGAGTGGAGATGCCAAAGTATGACAAATATGATGGACACTCTGATCCTCAAGATCATGTCAGAGAGTTCTGTACGCAATCCATGGAATTCATGCATAAACCGACTTATCTGATGCATCTTTTTCCTAGATCCTTGGGAGGAGCATCCATTCAGTGGTTTTCAAGATTACCTTCTACGATCAAAACTTTTGAGGAATTGATTAAATTGTTTTATCAACAATATTCCTACAATATTCAACATTTGGTCACCATGATCGATATCTGTAACCTAAGCAATATCCAGGGGAATCATTCCTAACTTTCCTCAAGAGGTGGCGAAAGAAGTTTTCTCTATATGCTAGACCAATTTCCGAAATGGAGAAACTTGAAATCTTTATCAATAACCTTGTTCCAGAGCTCAATTATCCATTACAAATGCAAGATCATGTATCTTTTGATAAAATGGTGGATAATGCAATCAAGATTGAGAAAGTACTTGTCAAGAAAGGAGAAATCACACTTCAAAAGGACAAGTTTGAATCTGGATCTAGCTCAAAAGATAAAAAAAAGAGCTGAAATAGAAACAAAGGTATCATCTCTAATGGTGTTGTTGACACTATCCGCACCCCATCAAAGGCACCGGCCTACAATCTCACCCTTGCCACCAAAGCCATTGAAGCTTCAGAGCAAAAATCTGCTGAACCATCTCCAAAGAAGCCATTCAAACGATGGGATAATAAATGAAAGTTTACTCCCCTGGGAGAATCTTTGGAATCTGCCCTGAGAACCCTGATAACTGATAACATGATCTCTTTACCACCAATCTGAAACCCTAATCCAGATCCAAAACCATATTGGTGGAAAGATAATGCATTCTGTGCTTTCCATCAGACTAAAGGCCACAGAACTAATGGATGCTTCCACTTGAAGCATACCATTCAAGACATAATAGATCAAGGGGACATCATGATCGATAATCCTACTAGCAATAATGATCACACAGCATTTACAGAACCGTTTCCACAACATGGCAAGGGAGTTTCCACTTCTCAGCCTAACGTGGGGGCAAAAGTCAACTATGCCTACCCTGGAAACAATGCTGTCATCAATATGGTTGAACCATGTCTCTCTGAGAGCTGCAATGTCATCACGATTGTACGAAGAGAAAAAAATCATTCCTCAGCTAATGCGGTTACCAGATCACAAGCTCAGGCTCATCTGAAAGGACAAACATCAAGTTCATCTAATGTCCCTAAGATACCTTTCAATCTCACATCTGCTTCTAAACAGAAGGTTGCCTTAAAATCTTCCAATCCAAAGGATACAAGACCTACATCTTACAACATCGTCCAACAACTCCAGCATACCAATGCCAAAATCTCTATGTTTGAGTTACTTCGAATATCTCCAGCTCACAGAGATATCCTAGACAAAGCTTTTCTCAGCTCTAATGTTCCTGATGATCTAGATCTAGACAGGTTCCAGACTATGGTTGGTCATCTAACATCTCCGCAATATATCTCCTTTTCAGAAGAAGATGACAACTCCCTAAGTCACCCACATAATCAGCTCTTGCACATAGAAGTCTTGATCCAAAACCATCGAGTCAAATGTGTGTTGATAGATGGCAGCGCAGGCCTCAACATTTGTTCTTACAGCTTAATCACACAGTTGGGATTCTCAGAGATGGCTATTGATTCTTGAAAGAAGATCACCATAAAAGCCTATGATGAATAAGAAAGAGCTTCTAAAGGCACCATTGTCTTACCTATCCGAGTGGGTCCGATCATCAAAGATACCACATATCAGGTGCTTGATCTACCATTGGCTTACAATATCCTTCTAGGGAGACCCTGGATCCATGAAATGCAAGCCATCCCTTCTACATACCATCAATGCTTGAAATTTCCCTATGAAGGGGTAGAAGTTACTATCCCAGTAGATCTGAGTACAACTTGCAATACATTGAAGGAAAGTGCCAATAAGCTTGTACCTAATAACAGAGAATCTTCCATCAAGCAACAAAATGTGGCTTCCACATCCAAGATGGAAGACATTGCTAAAGAGATCAATATCAAAGAAAATGGGATGGGAGAATACACTATAGAGCCAGTCTTGTCTCTGACATCTCTCCCTATCTCGCCCAAGTCATATGGACAATCTTTGAAGCAATCTAAATCAGAACCTAACGAACTTATGGAAGCATATAAAAGAAATTTTGTGGCGGAGCAAGTATCCAAACAAGAATTTGAAGAGGATGAAGCTGTGCTTGCACGGCTATACAAAGATGATTCTGAATCCAAAATTGTTCAACCTAGTGAATCTATAGCACCTACAATCCCTTCTAATTCGTATGGTCCAGGGAACAAATTGATAGCCAAGATGGGATATTCTAGTCAAGGACCTCTAGGAATCAGAGGAAAGGGTCTTGTGACACCCATTCCACATACTGGTAGAACAAACAAAGATACTGTAGGCTTAGGGTTTAAGAAGAAACCCTATCATCTCAAAGGTGGTTGTTCTCATGTCATAGAACAAATTGCACCAAGAGAACCCCTTCTTAAGAAAGAAGAAATAGAACCCTCTGATGATGATTCAAATAGCTCTGAGCTTATCCCCTATGAAAAATTTCCTAAAGAGATCAAAGATCTTCTTGATGATAAAGATGATCCTATCAAAAGAGTTAATGTAGTAGAAACACAAGAACCTACTGTAGCGCAAGAGATGGTTGCACCACAAGAACCAGCTAATCTCAAAGGCAATCAAACTGATCAAGAAGAAGGGGGTAGTTATTCTGACACTGATTCCCATGAATATGAATTCAAGTCAGAGACTAAGGGTAATCCTTCTTGGGGTATTCATTCTGATTTCACACATTTTCTAAGATTTCCTAGAGATCCTGAATCAGAAGCTAAGTCAAATGACTATGAATGGGGTGCCATTCCAGAAGAAGATGAGCTTATAACAGAGAAATATATTGATGTTATTCACCAATATGTATCTCAACCCAACGTAGGTCTAGAGCGAAACAATGAACTTAACATGTCTGATCCACCTATGGCTGAAGAGGATTCCCATGATAATGTTGAGCCTATTCACGAATTGAACATTTTGAGCTGTAATATCACCTTTGAACTTGAGCATCAGGTCAAGACCAATGATGACATATCCATGACTATGAACACCATATCCCAAGCCTTTCCTTCTTTGACTATCCAACACCCTGATCTTATCGACCAAACTTCCACAAACCCAAACCATGGTATTTATACCTTCCCGAATGACTATGCCCTTGCCTGCTACCTCAATGCAGTTGAGCCTATGAGTACTTCCATCAATGAATGAGCATCAGCATGACTGAGTCAGACATCAAATATCTTAGTCAGAAAAATAAGAGTAAAAAGAAAAATAAAAAGAGTTCTGAGGGTGAAAACCACTTTGTGGCAGTCTCAGAACTGACAAAAGTAAAAAGAAAAGATGTATCTGAAGGTGAAAATCTCTCTGAGGCACCTAAGGATGATATATTTGATGTCCTTCTGAGTCATTTATAGGATAGATCTCCAGTTCTGATTGAGCCAACTCAATCCATCAATTTGGGTACAACAGAGGAACCACAATTGGTACATATAGCACAATCTTTATCAGAAGAAGAGAAATAGAAATTCACTACATTCTTATCAAAAAAAAAGATCAATTTTGCATGGAAATATTCAGATATGCCAGGATTGGATCCCAATCTCATTATGCACCATCTATCCATTGCTCCTGGAGTAAAACCAATCAAGCAAAAATTGAGAAAGATACATCCTCATGTTGCGCTCTTAGTCAAAGCAGAACTAGAAAAACTCCTAAAGGCTGGATTCATCCGTGTCATAAACTATGCTGAGTGGATCTCTAACATTGTACCTATTTCAAAACTAGATGGTTCAATCAGAGTGTGCACAAACTTTAGAGATGTAAACAGAGCATGCCCGAAGGATGATTTTCCACTGCCTAACATTGATATGATAGTGGACATGACTGCGGGCTATGAAATGTATTCCTTAATGGATGGCTTTTCTAGGTACAACCAAATCAAAATTGCTCTAGAAGATCAAGAGAAAATAGCTTTCACATGTGTGTGGGGAACCTTCTGTTGGAATGTTATGCCATTCAGACTCAAAAATGCTGGAGCTACATATCAAAGAGCAATGACATCTATTTTTCATGATATGATGCATAAAACAATGGAGGATTACGTGGATGATAACTTGGCAAAATCCATGATTAGAACTAAACATCTAATAGACTTGAGCATGATCCTAGACAGAATGGAACAGTTTAGTCTCCGACTAAATCCTAAGAAGTGTGCTTTTGGTGTCACTTCTGGAAAGCTCTTAGGATACATAGTTTCAAAGAAAGGCATTGAAGTTGATCCGGCTAAAGTCAAGGCTATCATAGAGATGCAACCTCCCACAAATATCAGTCAAATGAGTACGTTGCAAGGCAGAGTACTGTCCATCAGGAGATTCATATCACAGTTAGCTGACATATCACAACCTTTCACAAAGACATTACATAAAGGTGTGACCTTTGCATGGAATGAAGACTGTGCAAAGAATTTTGATCATATCAAGAATTATCTCTCGAATCCTCCTATCTTAATGCCTCCTATTCATGGGAAGCCATTAATATTATATGTCTCCATAATAGATACATCACTAGGGGCATTGCTAGCGCAACATGATGAAGATAAGAAAGAAAGAGCCATCTACTATATCAGCAGAACTTTAGTGGCCTATGAGAAGAACTACTCAATAATAGAGAAGGCATGTCTAGCTATGATCTTTGCATCATAGAAACTAAGACACTATATGTTAGCTCATACCATGCATCTAGTAGCAAAAATTTATCCACTGAAATACCTACTAAGCAAGGCGGCCCTCACCGGTAGACTAGCTAAATGGGTCATGCTTCTAAGCGAATTTGACATTGAATATGTTGAAAGAAAAGCTATAAAAGGTCAAGTTATTGCTGATCAACTAGCTGAAGCACCACTATTTGATGATACACCCATGCAAATGGAATTTCCTGATTCCTCTATCATGCACCTCTCTTCTAGAGCATGGCGGTTATTCTTTGATGGCTCCTACACACAGAATGGATCTGGAGTAGGCATATTGTTCATCACTCCTCAAGGATACTCAATACCCAAAGCATTTAGACTAAAGTTTCCTTGCACAAACAATATTGCTGAATATGAGGCACTTCTCAATGGTATGAAAATGGCAATACAGTGGAGAGTTACAGAGATGCACATCCATGGAGACTCACAACTTGTTATCCACCAAGTCAATGATGTGTACCAAACCAAAGATGAAAAGCTCATTCCTTACAGAAGAATGGTAGATGATTTAAAGAAATACTTCATCTCTATCACATTTGAGAAAATACCCAGAATGGAGAATAAGGCTACCGATGCAATGGTGATATTATCTACTCTCTTACAGCAGCCTGAACATGAACTCAGCTACGAGTTCCTGGTGGAAGCCCTATCCTATCTTGCATATGACTCCCTGAAACCCGCATGATCTGCACTGTTGTAGGTTATGACTCATCTTGCTACAAAAATCTATTCTCCTATCTCCATGATCAAATCATCCCTGAGTCCTTTAACCATTTTGAGAAATGAAACCTTATCCGATCCGCATCCTGATATGTCATCATTGGTAATGATTTGTACAAATGAGGTCTAGATGGTACACTACTTAGATGTTTAGAATAGGAAGAGTCTCAATGTGCATTAGAGGAAGTCCACGAGGGTATATGTGGGTCACACTCGAATGGTTTAACGTTAGCTCAAAAACTTATTAGGGCTAGGTACTACTGGCCTGAAATGGAGAAAGAGGTATTAAATTTGCTAAAAACTGTCAACAGTGTCAAGTACATGGCAACTTGATTCATGCTCCAGGGAGAGATCTGATTCCCTTTACTACATAATGGCATTTTCAATAGTGGGCATTTGATCTCATAGGTGCTATCCATCCACACTCTTCCAATGGACATACCCATATAATCACAGCTACAGATTATTTTACAAAATGGGTAGAAGCAGTTCCTCTAACACAAACAACAGGGAAATAGATCTCTATGTTCATCCTAAACTACATCATTTGCAGATATGGGATCCCTCATTCCATAGTCACAGACAATGGGGGACAATTCAAAAACAAGGACCTAGATGACTTATGTGCCAAATTCAAGATTACACAACATTGGTCTTCTATTTACTATCCTGAAGGGAATGGACAAGCTGAGGCTTCAAACAAAAATCTCCTGAAGATCTTGCACAGAACAGTGAATAAAACAAGAAGAGACTGGCATCTCATGATCAATCCAGCTCTCTGGGCATACAGAACTAGTATCAGAATGCCTACAGGGGCTACACCTTTCACTTTAGTTTATGGGTCTAAAGCGGTACTACCTATTGAGGTTGAAATCCCATCACTTAGAATCAAAATGCATGGACTTGTCACTGATGAAGACTACAGAGTGTCTAGGTTACAAGAACTTGAATTACTAGATGAGCGCAGACAAGCAGCGTATGATCATCTCAGAGTGTATCAGAAAAGACTGTCTAGAGGCTACAACAAGAAAGTCAGACATAGAGAATTTCAGGTTGGTGATCTAGTCTTGAGAGAAAATCCTAAAAATCAATCCCATCGAGAACGCAAGGGGAAGTTTGAACCCAATTGGCTGGGTCCCTTTGTTATCACTGCTACTTTTGGCTCTGGTGCCTATCAACTCTCAACAACTGAAGGAGAATAGCTCTGAGAACCAATCAACATTCTCCATCTGAAGAAATTCTATGCCTAAGGCATTCAGTCTATGGTAAAATGTCCTTAAAAAATCTTAAAAATCTGAAAAAGTCCTTAAAAAATGAAAATCTTGGTGAAAACCTAGCAATAGGCGCCTTGATGATTCACAAAAAAAATCAAAAAATATCAAAAATTCAAAAAAAATTAGAAAATATCAACAGTACAAAAAAATTGAAAAAATGAAAAATACAAAAAAAATTGAAGAATGAAAAATACAAAAAAAATGAAAAAAAAGAAAAAGTGCCTTGGTGAAAACTTGGAAACAGGTGCCTTGGTAGAAAAAATAGAATCTCTGCCAAGATGGTGAAAACCTGACAAATGAGTGCCACTTGTTCAAAATGCTCCATCTATCAGCACAATCTTGGTCTTTCCCAGCTTTCAGTCTTGCTTTAGTTTGTACATATCTCCCGGTTTGTTTCAACATTTCCAGTTTTCAATAAGTCAGTTTGTACACCAATCAGCTCAAGCGTCTGTATCCTATCAATGTTCAAATTTGGGGGCAATCAATGTCATATCCTATGGTCTCCCATGTATCTTAGACATTTCCTACCCAGTCCGAGTCATTTGAAGCTTCATGTGAGTCAGTCTGTCTGTCTTATCTCCAGAAAGGATTTTGCATCTACAATACGGCAATCAAACATCAAAACTCAACTGAAAATAATCTATGCTTTTTACGTGCTTTTATCTCCTTGTATGCTTACTGATTCACATTGAGATTTTTGCATATTGTGTCCCTTCGAGCTCCTCAATGATGTCCTTTACAGGATTTAGAAAGTGATGACTGGGGGCATAATCTTTTCTTGGTTTTCTGCTTGTATGTGAAATCTAATAACTTTGGAAATTTTGGATTGAAATGGTGTCCAACTATAAGAGCCTCTATCTTGAATTGGATGGCCATGCGTACCTCGACCATTGATACCCAAAAAATTCAAGGAAATTTGATCTAACTATTGTCTTTTTGAAGTAAATTCTTTCTCCTACTGTGAAACGCGATCTTGCCTAAGGAGGTGAACGATAAAGGGTCACTACGGGTAATTCACATTGGATTTAGAATGATCTCTTGACTCTTTGATGTGTATGTTAAATGCAAGACGTACTCAGGTCATCATGATGTTTATGTTTTGATGCTTATACAAATTGCTATATCAAAATGGACATGATATTCAGGTCATCCTGGCGTTTGTGCCTTGGTGATTATATCTACTCTGACATTCCAAAAATAAAATCAATATTCATATGTCCATGGTTGTATAACCAGTGGGTGTTGTATTGATTCTTGCGCATACAAATCGATATTCATATGTCTATGGTTTCATGGCTAGTGGGCATTGTATTGATTTATCCGGTTACCTAAAAGTTCAATGATGATAAAAAATTGACATATGATCAGTGACTAGGTTCTAGGTCTTAGGTTGCATTTCATTTTGCATATCTCTTTGCATTTTGCATGTTTGCATGATCTCACAATGGCTAAACGACCTTCAATGCTTAAACAATTCTCCACTCGCATCTTCAAATCTAACAAGAGCTGAATCTCACACGAAGGTTCCTCCAATGAAACAGCAACTAGAATCCTTTTTCAGGATCAAAATTCAAATCTGAGATCATTTATCTTATTCATTGCTTGTATAATCAACCTTCAATCTTCACAGAAATCTAGAATTCAACTTAACTGATTAGCTTTCATCAAACTATCAAAATTTCAACTTGGTCAAACCTAGTCAAATTCGGTCTCCAGGACCTCCAAACGATGTAGAATGTGTTCTCAGATGTGTATAACCACTTCTCAAATCAATTAACATGCTTCTAAACTATCAGCGCTGACTTTTCTTGTCAGATTTCAATTTTAATCCCGAAGGGGGCATAGTATTGCACATCATTCAAAGTCTGTAATCAAATTTGAAATCATATCTTTATGGAAATCATATCTTCATCAGTGATCAAGACAACAATCACGTCTAGTCACTGATTCATCAAAAGTCCTCATCACTCAGGGCATATCAGATTCATCAAGATCCATATCAATCTGGTATTCTCCTAATCTTGTAAACTGTATCAGTTTTTGCAACCATCGAATCATAGTGTTCTTTCCTTGGTTCTTCGGCAACTGAAGGGTTTGGATGTGATACTTGCTAGTTTTGCTAAGACAATCGAGTCTAGAATGGGTCACTCACTTCTTTGCAATCCTAAGGTTTGGAATCAGGCGTTTTGACAATTTTTCACAATCATAGGTTCATTTTCTGCTATAGTGAACATTATCTTTGGTCATTCAGGACCTATTATCTTCATATCAAATCAATATCAATCAGCTTCTGTCTCATATCAATTATCAATTTCAAACATCAGTTTCATATCTCTATCAAACACAGACTGTCTTTGAACCACTGCGCTTCGCACAGTAATTCAAAGAGGGGAAAAATGTAATACCCCAAAAATGGGCTATAAGTTCATTAATCTCCTACATCATCAAATCATACAAAATCGGCATCAAAGTCCTAACCTAAGGCACATCTAAACATCATCGAATCATAATTGATTATCTTAAATTCTGCATCGGGGAATATTCCTAGCAATATTCTTAATTATCTTAATTAAATTTAATTTTATAATTATTTGGCAATAAATCACATTTATCCTAAAGTTTGATTAATTGAATATTTTCATATTTAATTAATTAGATTTAATATTTGCCACTTAATTGTGTAATTAAATTTAATTATATCTATTATTAATTGTATTATTTAATTTTGACAATAAATCTAATATCATATGAATAATTGATTAAATTCTTATTTAATTAATTAAAGCAAGTTGTCATTATTTAATAATATAGTTTTTAATAAAAGTTTGATTAAATAATTGATTAACCCATAAATCAATTATTTTATTTCAAAAAGCAGTTAAGTTGGAAATAAATCACTTTATTATTAAATTAATTCATAAATAAAATATGCACAATCATAAAAGCAGACAACTATCAATTATCAATTAAAGCTAAACTCTATTTTGAGTTAAAACTTAGCTTTTGCATGTTTTTGTGACTTAATTATCTGTTATTTAAAAATAACTCAAAAATCAAGCTGAGTTATTTGAGTGATTTATGGCTTTTATCCATGCACCTCCAAAGCCCTGGATTTCTATAAAAACAAGGCTCAGCTCTTCATAATTCATCTCGCAAATTGCAAACTTACTCTATAGGAATCATAGCATATTAGATTTGGAGAATTTGCACAATTGGAGCTTGAAAGAATCAACTTGCAAATTCAAAGCTTTGTGAGATCAATTTCAATTACATATTTTTCATATCATAGCATAGAATTTCATAGCTTTTGCATATCATTGTTAGATAGATCAATTCATAGCATATCAATTTCATCTAGCATAGATTCATATCGGTTTTTATCATTCTTATTGCATAGAAAATATCAAAAATATAGATTAATTGCATTCAATTTCATATCCATCTTTTGCATTCAAATCCTTCATTTAGGTGTCATCTAGGTCACTGATCTCGATTGCAATTTGAGAACATCAATCTTGCACCTATTAGAAGGCAGTAAATCACTTGGTTACATAGTTTTCAATTTTGCACGATTTCGATTTTTGCAAACCTCTAATGTTTTACTGAGTGTTGTGTCTACAGATCAGGTACAATTTTCACACACACGTGTAAGAATGGACTTTGTGGTTAGACTCCCTAAAACCAAATCAGGTATGGATAGAATCTATGTTGTAGTAGACAGGTTCTCTAAAATGAGTCATTTCATTCCATGCAAAACTACTCATGATGCAAGCTATGTAGCACATCTCTTCTTCAAAGAGATAGTTAGGATTCATGGACTCCCTCTAAGTATTGTGTCTGATAGAGATAGCAAGTTTGTGGGTCATTTTTGGCAAACCTTATGGAAAAGGGTGGGAACTAATCTCTCTTTCAGTTCAGCATACTGTAATCATCTAAAAATGGTCATCTAGACTATTAGCCCCTTTTGCTAAAAATCATCAATTGCTTATTCTTGATCAAATCCTAGTTCTATCATTTATTCGATTATATTCTATGGGCTAACCATTTTATCCTAAGCCTTTATTTAATTAAAAGGAATATTTCCTCCCCTTTTCATAAATAAAAAGCCCTCACTTTTCTCTTATCCTAAGTTGCACAAATAAAACATTATTCTTTTCTTTTTTTTAAAGAAGAAAAGCACTTTTTGTCTCATATGGACACAAAAGTCAACTCTTATTTTCTCATTGGAGGATACTTGTGCACATGGATTGATCTTCTTTGATGCTCCACCATTTATTAAATCTTTTGCCTCTTAATCTCCATGGTCCATTCCTTCTCATTTCTTATAAAAGGTGAGCTCTCTTCTTCATTATAGATCCCCAACTTTTTATGCTAATGTTATGCTGCAGGTTTTCTATGTCACTTTGGAGCTTTTGAAGATTTGGAGCATTCTTGGCTTTTGCATCTACATGCTATCATAGTTTCATTTCTTGCATTGTCATGGAATTGATAGCTTCATATTAGCTTAGTTTCCTTTATGCTTTAGATTAACTCATCTAGCTTAATTAGGAGGCTTTGTAATACATGCATATTTCATTTTTATAGCTTAGCTTGCATTTCCATTTCTAGCATAGTTGCATTGCATTTGCATTTCTATTTGATTCTTGGGGATATTGGCATTCTTTCCCTTGTCTTCATTTGAATCTCCCATTGCATGGTTTACTAGCAAGGTTATTGGATCGATAGCTCTAGCTAAGAGCATTCTTAAACACCCTTGCACTCCATGCCTAGGAAGCTATGGATCAATTTTTGAGACCTCATTCTTGAGTGTTCTTGATTGAAATGATTCATAGAAGTACAGTATTTAGTGTGTACACATACCATCCTTAAACTGATGGTCAAACTAAGGTCATCAATAGGGTGCTTGGCAACTTTCTAAGGTGTTTGACAAAGGAGTATGGGTAGACTTGGGATCTTTTTATATCTCAGGCTGAATACGCTTACAATGATAGTGTAAACAGGACCATAGGAAGAAGTCCTTTTGAGGTAGTCTATGGAAGACACCCTAGAGGAGTGTGTGAGTTGAGAGATTTAGGTTCTATGGAGTTGAAGAGTGGACAAGCTGAAGATTTCACTCAAACTATCAAGGAGGTTCAAGAGCAAGTGAAGAAAACCATTTTTGAGTCTACTCAAAGACTCAAGGCTAAAGTCGATGAAAAGAGGAAAGAAGTATAGTTTTAGATTGGGGACTATGTCATGGTCCATCTTAACAAAGCAAGGATGCAAAAAGGCATTCCCACCAAGCTACAAATGAGGAGAGTAGGCCCATGTAAGATTCTAGCCAAATATGGAGAGAATGCCTACAAAGTGGACTTGCCATTAGACTTAGCCATCTCATCGATGTTTAATGTTGCAGATTTGATTATATTAAAAGGAGACATCAGTCAATAAGGTAAGAATCCTCCAAAGGTGCTACAAGATATAGACACCAATGCAATGCCCAAGAAGAAGCCAGCCACAGTGGAGAAGGTCTTGGAATCTAGATTAAAGAAGACTACCAGGCATCAAGTTTACATGGAGCACCTGATCAAATGGAAGGATCAGCCTGAATCTGAAACCACCTAGATTGAAGAAGGATAGTTCAAGAAGTGGGGTCTTGATTTGGCTCTTCTTGACCCCAAAGTGCCTTAGTTTGTGCTGAGGGGGAGTATGGTGCAAGAGCACCCTTCCAAGGGCTCCCACCATACAATTTTGTTGGGATGAAACTTCCTAAGTAAAGTATGTAATAAAATAAGAGCTTTAGCTCATGAGTGTGTGCCTAGGCCTAGGTGAGGTCTTAGTAGTTCAGTTGTTTATCAATGTAAATGGCACAATGACTCAGGGAATGATGTCATCCTGAGATCATTAACCTACTATGATAGTAGAAAGTTGGGGATGGGTGTTTGGTTGATTTTTGAGCACATGTGTGTGCTTTGGGAGGGCTTCATAGTGATCATTGGAGTAGGAAAGCACAAGGTGCTTGAGCAACAAAAAGTTGGTCAAAAGTTGTCAGCAACTTTTCAAAAGTTGTTAAGAAACTCTTTCTTTGTAATAGCCTAACATAGCCTAAGTGGATAATAAGCCCTAACACCACACACATACTAAGGAGATAGGTATTTAAGACCTGAGGAACCCTAATTGAAGGGCTGGCAATGTTATTGTATGGTGATAGTATGGAAACACCAGTCTGAACATTGCTTTGATAGGAACAGTCACTGCTATAGACTGATTTCATGTGAATAAAGAAAGTTTGTGTGAATCCTATGCATGAGTTATTGTTTATAGTGTTTTTTCTTTCATTTATGTGTGCTTAGAATAGTTCTTTTCAATTTTTGTGTTCATTTTGTTCAGTTCTTTTGTTTGCTAGTACTCTGCTAGTTTTGGAGAGCCATGTATGTTTAGGGTTGTAACTCTAGATTCCACCGTGGCCACACCATGCGACTTGGATTCTAAGAGTGCAGACCCTACACTATAGGAATATGCTTGCAGGGCCCTGGGAAGAATGTGCACCTGATTGTTTGACCTTTCCCTAGGTGAGCTAAGGCTATGCCTGGCTAGGAGCAAGCAGTAGTGTAGAAGCTCTTGTTGACAGAGGAGTGAGTTTCAGAGGAATCCCTTTGGAGGGATGAAAGATACATGTATGAAGGCTTAGTTTTGTGGAGGAGAGGTCCTGAACAAGTCTAGAAGTGGTGCTACTATAGACTTCAAGCACTGTGACCCTGAAAACCCCAAATATCCCTTAAAATCCTCAAATTTGGTTTAGGCATTGTACGGCATGTTGGTGGCTTGAGACCCCAAAAATAATTGAGGTCTAGTCATTTGGAGTGGATTTTCTTCATAATAGAATTTTTGAATCTGTGAGGGGAAGGAGGCAAAAGCCCTACAAATTTGGAAGGAGGCCTAATTGGGCACTTCCTTGCAGCCCTGATTTGCAAAGGAACTCCAAAATTGGGTGATGACCCAACCTTGCTAGTGCATTGAAGAGGTGTCAAATGACCCAAAAAAACCTTGGAAGTCATCATATCCTTTGTTAGAGCTTGGGAAGTGAATTGAGCCCTAAAAGACCCTTATGAGCCTATGTAAGGGATGAAGCTAGGAATGGAAGCTTGGAATGATGCAAGGAGAAGTAGTTAAACTTGGTGGTCAGGTTAGGGAAGGTCAAGGGGTCCTTGGATGATTAAGGTATCATATAGACCATTAGAGGTGTCAAAAGAACACTTGGATCGTAGAGAGGATCAGGAGCATAGACTAGCTAGTCTATCCTAACCTCCCCATCATCCATGAACATGTGTTACCCTGAATTCTTCAAATGTTTCCAACAATTCTCCTATCCTTCTGATATGGTTGTTTAGGTTTGATGTGTCCATCTCACCTTTGATAATATCATTAACCACTAACTAAGAGTCACCCTCCAAGTCTATTTTCTTGCATCCTAGTTTCCATCCCATCAATGTAGCATTGACAGCTTCCAAACACTCCGCTAAATTATTTGAGCCATCCTCCAATCTTTTTTCCCCTAATGCAAATAAATTACCTGCATCATCCCTAAAAAAAATCATGTCACTAAGTGTCTAGGATTTCCTTTTGATGCTCCATCAAAATTAATTTTGATCCAACCTTTTTCAGGGGGTTTCCAAGTAGACAAAGACCCCAAATCATCTAGAGGTTGAAACCTCTTAGGCCCATTAATAGGAAATATTTTCTTATGATTTAAATGATACATAATTTAGAATAAGGTTTATATAATATTTTCCATCTTATTCTAATATATTAAAATTAAAGTTCTTAATAGGAGGGGACATTATAATTGGTATCAAAGTTGTAATCTTGCCACCATGTTAATTTAATTAATGCAAACATATACAAGAAAGGGAAGTAAAATGAGTGAACAACTAAGTAATGAGCTTAGATCCTTCATGGATAAAACAACTCAAAACACCCAATCCCTAATAGATGACGCAACACAGGTAAGGAGGATCCAATTAAGGACATTCCAAACTTGTAGCCAAACTCCAACAATGTGGAATAACACAAAAAGATAATGTTTCAATTGAGTTTTCATTAACATGCCTGGTTGTAAGGCCTTCTAGGTTAGGGACAAATACAATCTCAAATTATTTCTGCAATCTCTTAGCTAGTTTAGCTCTGAAACAAATTAGTAACTGATGGAAACACTTAGGAAAATCTGAACTTGAGCTTGCAAGCCTCCAAGAAATCTCCTTGTCTCCAAGCATGCAAATCACTAGCTTTGCTATTACAACTATCAAATAACAATCTAATCTTTAAGATCTCGTAGGATCCGAGTGCTATCCTTCTATTTTCCCACTAACTTCCACTGACTCTCCCTCCTAAATATCTATCCAAATACTCCTTAAATACATTTCCTCATCCATAAGTTGGCTAGAAGAAATAATTAACTCCTAAGCCAAGTTGACTTATATTACAAACAAATATTAAATGCAACAATAGTCGGCTCTCAAATAACCTTACAAAAATTTAATTCTCTATGTCAGCCTCTAGATCTACATAGGAGAATACAAAAAAAGATACCAACAATAAATGTACCAAGTCAGCCAACCAAATTTCAAAGAACTCCAGTCGGTAAACCAAAACTATCGAGCACCAAAGAAACAACCAAGCACCAGTGAAACAACCGAGCATGCCAAGCAACACTGAGAAACACAGGCATCACCGAGAAAGTACATCGACTGAGCACCACAAGCATCATCAAGCACAAGTTTCACCAAGTGCCAGAGGTTTCACCGAGTTCCTTCAGCGACTGAGCTTCCTTCAATAATTAAGACCATCGGTTAAAGTTGTAACTGAATAACATAGAACCAAATCAACACACCACCATGCATATTTTTTGAGTACCCTATAATGCCCCTACAACAGACACCCCATCTTGGAAAAGATGTTCTCATAGGATGGAAGAACATCATTCAGGATTCAGCACATAAACCCCGAACTGGTTCTTCACATACAAGCCCTTCAACTCTTCACCTTGCATATTCTTCCACTTCTACTTCCTCTATCTCTTCAAGTCTTTCCTTGATAACACACATGCTTATTCTCCATACTGATCCATCCTTTCAAAATTTATCAACTCATCTTGGCTACCAAAGCTCAGGTTTCTCCTACCAAGTGTTGTATCCAACAAAGGCATCAGGGAAAGCTTCATTTTATTCTTCTCAATAGTAAAAACATTCTTGACACAATCATACATAGCTCTGCAATCATACTATGAATGTCTACCAAGCAATATATGACAACTATTCATCTCCACAATATCACACAACACTTGATCCTTATACTGGCCAATCTGAAAATCAACAAGACACTACTCCCTCACTTCTAGAGCATGAATATATTGTAACTAGCCAATCCTATAAGGATAAGGATGTCTCATTCTCTTCAAACCAAGTTTGTGAACCATATCCTCAGCTACAAGGTTATCAGTACTACCACTATCAATGATTACATCAAAAATTTTACCTCCTGACTTGCACCAAGTTCTGAACAAATTACTCCTTTGACAAGGTTTCTCCTTTGCACCAAGTGATGTTCTCCAAACCAACAAGTTCTCAAATTCAAGTTCATTCTGAATGTTCTCATTTACCATAGCAGTCTTTCGGTCACCAAAATTATTCTATGTAAACTCAAAAGATCATTGTCCTTCTTCACCACAATTATAACAAGTACCCTTAAAGATAACCCTACCTATCTTCTTTTTTAGTTCCACAGGTTTCAGTTCATCTTCAACAATCAGTTTTTCCTTCACCAAGTGATCAATCTTATCCTTCCCTTAGGGATTACTATGTTGCCTCCTTTTCAACTTATCTTTTGCCTTCAAAACATACTGATAAGCATCTTCAACCGAATCAATCTTCAGCATACCAAGCTCATCCTAAATATTGAATCTCAAACCATTCACATACCGAGCTACCTTTTCTTTACCCAGTTCTCTATGTCCAAACCGAATAGTCAACTTATAGAACTCCTCGATATAGTCCTCCATAGTCAAATATGTTTTCTTTAGATTCTGTAACTTCTTAAATAATTCAAGCTCATAGTCAGCCAGTATGAAGTTAGCTTTCAATTTAGTCACCATCAACCTCCACCGATTGATCTTCATTTCACCTTCATCTTCTCTATCTCTTTGTAATTCTTTCCACTAAAGAGCAACATGTCCTTTCAACTTAGTATGTGCCAATCTTACTCTAAGAGGATCTTCAATTTCTTCAAGCTCAAAGAAGTCTTCTAGTTCACCAATCCAATCAATCAAATCCTCAGGTCTCAAAGTACTAGAGAAAGTAGAAACTTCCATTTGGTAACTAGTACTTAACCGAGCTCCATATATATGCAATTGACCAGTTTTGTCTTCACCAGATCTATCTCTCTGGTCATCTCCACTAGATCCAGCAACTTCAAAGTCTTCAGCAACTTCCTCATAACCATCATCAGTACCAATATTCCTTATCATACCATCAATAGCTCTCATGACCATAGCGATCATGTCATTCTTCATCAATTCCATCTCAGATCTAAAATCAACTTTAACCTCCTTTGTAATCTTTGATTCCATAGCATCACAGAGATCTGCAATCGCTCTAGGGTCCAATCTTCTCAGAGGCATCCTTCAAGATTTTTGAAAACCCAAAGCAATAAATCACCAACCAAGGTCCTGGTGCAAACTGCCTCAACTCAAAGATCAGTTTACACACTCAAGATATTCAAGCTCTGATACCACCTGACATAGCATAGGTAAGGAGGATCATATTAAGGACAGTCCAAACTTGCAGCAAAACTCCAACAATGTGGAATAGCACAACAAGATAATGTTTAAACTGAATTTTCATTAACATGCCCGGCTGTAAGGCCTTTTGGGTTAGGGCCAAATACAATCTCAAAGTATTTCTGCAATCTCTCAGCTATCTCAACTTTGAAACAAATTAGTAACTAATAGAAACACTAAGGAAAATCTGAACTTGAGCTCATAACCCTCCAAGAAATCTCCTTGTCTCCAAGCATACAAACCACTAGCTCTACTATTATAACTATTAGATAACAATCTGATCTTCAAGATCTCACAAGATCCAAGTGTTATCCTTCTATTTTCCCATTAACTCTCCCTCCTAAACATCTATCCAAACACTCCTTAAATACATTTCCTCAGCCACAAGTCGGTTGGAAGAAATAATTGACTCCTAAGGCAAGTCGGCTTCTATTACAAAAAATATTAAATGCAACAATAGTTGGCTCTCAAATAGCCTTACAAACATTTAATTCTCCATGTCAGCCTCTAGATCTACATAGGAGAATACAAAAAAAGCTACCAACAATAAATGCACCAAGTCAGCCAACCAAATCTCCAAGAACTCTAGTCAATAAACCAGAACTATCGAGCACCAGAGAAACAACCAAGCACCAGTGAAAAATCAAGCACACCAAGCAACACTGAGAAACACAGGCATCATTGAGCAAGCATGTCAACTGAGCACCATAGGTATTGTCAAGCACAAGTTTCACCGAGTGCCAGAGGTTTCACCGAGTTCCTTCAATGATTGAGCTTCCTTCAATAACCGAGACTGTTGGTTAAAGCTGCAACTGAGAAACATAGAACCAAATCAACACACCACCATGCAGATTTTTGGAGTACCCTATAATACCCCTACATCAATAGACCAAGCAGCCCAAACCACTCAATCCCTCATGGAGAAAAATGAGAACTCTAATCAACTCCTCCTCCAGACCATACAAAGCATAAGTAATAATTTCTCATCCCAACAATGGAAGGGATACAGATTCCATCCATTCAAAAAGTAATAATAATAATAGTAATCACTTCTCCCCTAAAACATCACATTATAGGCCCACAAGACCTTCCTTCTTACCCAGAGAAGAGTGTGAAGAAATAGGAGAAGAGACAATCGTACCACCTCAAGATAATGTTAATGAAATTTTAGTAGCATATTCAAGACTAGATCCCAATCTAAGAAACCATGTATCCTTCAAATACTATTGTGAGGCCAAAATAAAATCTAACACTCATGTCAAAAGAAAGAAACCAGAAGATAAAGATCTCAAGGAGAGAATAAGTAAAATAACTCTCCCAAACTTTGACGGTTTCGGGAAACTCTTGCCCCAAGAATGGATTCAAAAGATAAACACATACTTATCACTAAGTCCTATGGCAGAAGAAAATGCTATCAAGTTTGTATTACTGCATTTAATAGGAGCAACCCACAAATGGTGGCATCATGGCCTCATCTCACAAGGCCATCAACATATAACCTATTATGATGAATTCACACAAATACTCACCAAGAGGTTTGAACAAAAACATCCACAATGGTACTTTAAAGAATTAACACAGCTTAGGCAGTAGGGGACAGTTGAAGAATTTGCTACTAAATTCCAAAAACTACCAGACTTGGTGCCTAAAATTTCACAAGAAAGACTCACATATCTCTTTGTAGAAGGATTAAAAGACTCCATCCATAGAATAATTAGTTCCATGGACCCCACAAGTTTGGATGAAGCAATTGCAAAGGCAAAGAAATTTAATTCTCAACCTTCAAAAGATAAACCCAAGAATTCCACTACAATCAACCACTACCAAACCCCCATAAAGAGGATAAGTATCGAAAGGAACCCTAGAAGAAAATACCTTGTTACCATTGAAACAAACTATGGGAACATGTCATAGATGAAAAGTGGAAGAAAACTGGGAACGACTTGATGAATTAAAAAGGAATAAGCTCTACTTCAAATGAATAGAACCATGGAAACCCAGACACCTTTGTGAAAGTATAATGCATAACATAGAGGTCACATCAGATGAAGAAAAGGAAAATCCTACCAAATGAACTAAATTAGATGAAGAATAGCAGAGATCCCTTGCCACTATATCCCAAGTCAATGAGCACCAACCTTTCATAATCAAAGGAACCCTTAAAGGACAAAAGGTAATTTCTCTTGTGGACAGTGGAGCATCACATAACTTTATTAGCAGAAGTCTTGTGTCCAAAAGGAAGTTAGAGACTAAAGAATTCAACAGTTTCAAGGTAACACTAGAAAATGGGAATATTGACTCAAGTACAAAAATTATACCACAATTTGAAATCATCATGGATAACAACACTATTAAAGGACATTTTTATGTAGTAAATATACAATATGGTGTAATACTGGGAATGCCTTGGATCCACTCATTAGGGTGATTTATCATGGATCAACCCAATTTAGAAAAAAAATTTAGTCATAATGGGCAATAAATTACCTTAAAGGGATTACCTAATGAATCCCCAAAGGTAATTGCATGTAATAGGATGGAAAGGATATTTAGACACAACCAAGAAGAATGGGTTGCACAATGCATGATAATGGACAAATCTTCATCCAAAGCTCCATTAACCCATGTAGATATCCACCCAGTCTTAAGAAAGCATAAGAAGGTTTTTGAGGATATTCCACCAGGACTTTCTCCTAAAAGGGGTTTTGAGCATACCATAGAATTGGAAGTAGGAGCTCGGCCGGTGATAACCACACCTTAAAGGAACCCCCATAGATTTAAAGATGAAATTGAGAAAACCATTAAAGAATTGTTGGAAATGGGCCATATTCAACCTAGCACCAATCTCTTTGCATCTTCAACATTAGTGGTGAGAAAGAAAGATGGAACCTTTAGAATGTGTATAGATTATAGAGCTCTTAACAAGAAGACAATTAAAAATTGATATCCTATACCAAGAATCGACAAGTTGATTGATGAATTACATGGAGCCCATTATATTTTAAAAATCAATCTAAGATCAGACTATCATCAAATCTAGATCAGAGTAGAAGATTTACATAAAATGGCTTTTAGATGCCATTATGTGAATTTTGAGTTTCTATTCCTACCATTTGGACTCACTAATGCTCTAGCCACTTTTCAATCATGCATGAATCATATCTTCCAAAAATAATTAAGAAGGTTTTTACTTGTATTTTTTGATGATATTCTCATCTAGAGTAAGACATGGGAAGAGCATCTTGAACATATCAAAGAGGTATTAAATATCTTAGAATCAAAATCCTTGTTCGCTAAGGCTTCAAAATAAGAATTCGGTCTAGAGGAGATTCTCTACCTAGGACAAAAAATTAATGCAAAAGGAGTAAGTGTTGTTGATGAGAAAATCAAGGCAATAAATGATTTTCCAAAGCTCAAATCTCTAACACAACTTAGGGGATTTGTGGGATTATGTAGTTACTGCAGGCGCTTTGTCAAAGGCTTCTCAAAAATAGATGCCCCCTAACAGATTTAACCAAGAAAGGAGTGTTTATGTGGTGTGATTCAGCACATCAAGCTTTTGATTACAATATTCAAACTCCAGAACTCTCCTTCCCAGAGCACAAAGGCTTTTTTTTGAAAAAAGAGAACCTCGCTCTTTACCATTTTTTTATGATAAATAGCTCAATGAGATTATTATTCAATTATATAATTGAATCTTGAAAGGATTATAGTCAATCTATATTTTTGCCTTTCATCTCTCGATAAAATTTTCACCCTTATATTTTGATATCTTTATAAGCTATTAATTTAAAAGTTTATAAGGATATGTCTTAACATATTTAAATGATATTTAGACAAGTGGCATATAAATTTGTCAACACAAAATGAAAATACTCTTTTTGTTTGGCGGACATAAAATATTTACTAGCAGTTTGGTGATATTGTATTCTGTTGTTTTTATCTCGCAAACTAGACAATAGTTTTGAAATCACTCCAGTGAGATTCTGGATAATTAGGTTATGCAACACATATCCAAAACTGAGAATGATCCAACAATGGGAAAAAAAGATATGCTCCCCACATTGAGAATTTGTTTCTGAGACAGTCAATTCGTGATTACATGTTGCATTAAAAATTATAAAAATTATTCATGCTAATTAGTGCACATGAATCATCAATTTGATTTGATCGACATTGTTTGGGTACATTCTTCCACACAAGCCTTCATATGGAGTTTTGTCATTATTTATATTCAACATCATGATACCAAACTTGGGTGTAATATTAACTAAGCTTGTTGTCAGCAATTCATCATTGAACCAGTCTCAATTATTGAACTGGTTTGAACTCTTGAACCATGGGACTATGCCTCTAAACTAAAATAAATCATATTGAGCCCAAATGTACTTGCATGTACTTTCCTATACTAATTTGAACCAATATGAACTAGTGAACTACACCTTTGAACCTGTTTAAACCTCTTTGAACCTGTGAACTGCTCGAACCATTTTGAACCTCTTGAATTAGTTTGAACCATTTTGAACTCTATTCAAAGTGGTTCAACAAAGTGAACTTGTTCTTTGAACGTGAATTGTGAATCTCTGAACCTCTGCACTGAACCTAGTTGTATTTGAACTTACCAATACTCAACATGAAAATCAAAGATAGAAAGATTGATTGAATTTTTTTTAGAGTGTCCATATGAGGGCTAACAGGTGTCTTATTTGAACTTTTCTTTAGTTTTACTTGATTTAATGTGTATACAGTAGTGCTAACAACTTCTCTCCAATACATTTGTGTAACATCTTTCTCAATCATCAGTGTTCTAGCACAATCAACTATAGATCTATTCCTCCTTTCAGCAATATCATTCTGTTGTGGTGTTCTTAGTGCAGAAACCTATCTTTTAATTCCATGCTCATTAAAAAAGTTAGTGAATTCATTAGAAATAAAAATCACCTCCACTATCAGATCTTAAGCATTTTAACTATTTTCCACTTTCCTTTTATACTTTAACTTTATACCATTTAAATATTTTTGAAAGCTTCAAATTTCTCTTCTAAAAACATAACTATCATCATCCTAGATTAGTCATTAACAAATAGAATAAAGTATCTATCACCATAATAACTCTAAGTTCTCATAGAACCACATAAGTTGGTATGAACCAAATCCAAAATAGCTTTAGATGAGTAGGTTTTTCTCTTGAAACTATATTTTGACATTTTTCCCATATGATATTGTTTGTCCATGACATGGTCAGGTTTAGATAAGCTCGGTAACCCTCTAAATTTTCTCTTCTTACTGATCTTAACCATGTTTTCAAAATTCACATAACATAACATTTTATGCCACAACCACACATATTCAATTCTAGCCATCAAACAAGAAGGTTTAGCATTGTCAAGATAAAATAGATTACCTTTAAATTGTTCACCAGTATCGACCAACTTTCATGTTTCATCATAGATCTTCACCTTCCTACTTTCAAATGCAACTTAGTGACCTGATTTATTCAACTATGCTACACTTAACAAGTTATAGTTAAGTCCCTTCACCCAATATGCATTTTCACATTTAATCTTATTATTCAACATGATAGATCCTTTTCCTTTCACATGACAAGGTGTATCATTACCCATTCTAATAGATCCTCCATTATAGTGTTCAAGGTATTCAAATTTATCCTTATCACCAATCATATAATGTGTATAGCCACTATCAATAATCCATGTATCATTCTTGCTAACTTTAGATATAAGTGTTGTTTCTACATACCTCTCTTCTTCTTCTTAATCTTCTTTCAAAGCCACAAATACCACCTCAATGTCTTCATTAGTGTTAGTGTTGGTGTCATCATCATTATCTCCAACAAGGTAATATGCCTTATGTCATTTGTCTTTGTAGTCTCAATTTTTTCTTCTATCATAGTGTCAGTTGCCTCTACAATCTTGGTTATCTCTTCTATTATACTTCTTTTCACCAGATTAGTCATTTTCTTTTTCATCATCTTTCCTGTTCGGATAGCTAGTTGCAATATGACCAATTTCTTTACAGTTAAAACATGCTAGAGGTAATTTTCCCTTATACCTTCCTTTACCTTTCTGCAACCTTTTAGCCATAAGTGCTTCAAGTTCATCAAGTCCATCTTCATCAATATCACTATCACTTTCATTCCTTATCATATGTTTACCGCTTGACTTTCCAATTTTAAAAGATGATATAAATGTAGACTCAACACTCGGTACAATACTATTATCATAGTTATTCAGCTCAAAAGTAGTCAATTTACCAATTAGACTATCAAGTGTAAGAACCTTACCCAGTGTAGATCTCATTTCATGAATTGTAGAGATTCTAATAGCATAGATTGGAAGCAAGGTCCTAAGAATTTTACTCATAATAGTGTTTTCATCAATAACACCTCATGCTCCTCAGATAGCATTGACAACCTCCTTGATTCAGTTGTTGTATTGTGAAATGTTTTCACCTTTCATTTTCATGTCATCAAATCTTCATCTTAGGCTTTCAGCTCTTTCTCTCATCACATTCACATCTCCTTTGTAGACTAGTGCCAGTTTGTCCCACATTTCTTTTGCTGAAGTACATGCTTTGATATCTTCAAATTCTGAATCAGATAGGGCAACATCAATCTCTATCATTGCCATGTTGTGTTTGTGTCTATCTCTTAGTTGATCAACAATCAAAGGTCCAATAGTCAGTTGTATGTACTCATTAGTAAGGAGATATAGTGTAGATTCATTGGTTCCAGATATGTGCAATTTCATTATGCTTTTCAATGTTGTGAAGTTTTCCTTGTTTAGGTTTTGCACCTCTCTCTTATACATTTTGTGATATTTAGCTCAAGTCCTTCAAACTTCCTTTTCAAGCACACAAGATCTCATACCAATTGTTAGATAACTGAGAGGGATAGGTGAATCAGTTAATTCCAATTATCCTACAGTCCCAAACTCCTAGATGTATATATTGAAACTTTTTCAAACAAATAACCAACTCGGTAAGATAGTAATAAAAATCTTTTTGTTCATTTACCGAATGCCAGTAAAATCAGTATTGCATTTACCGATTAATCCAATATATGAAATGTGTAAAGTAAACTATCAATCCAATCACATCAAGTAACACATAGCACAAGGATTTTAACATGGAAACCCTGTTAAGGTAAAAACCACCTAGGACCGGTAACCCAAAATATTTCACTCTTCTGAAGTGAGATCGGTTAGGAGCCAACCCTATTAAAGGTTATAATGCACACTATAAGGTGTGACTTAGTTAAAGGATTTATCACTACTAGTTAACTCTCGACCAGCATTCACTATGGGGTCAAAAAGAAAACCATAAACATTCATAGAAATATTGAAATACAAATAAGACTGTTAAGTCCACTCGGTTAAGAGATTTAGCTGTAACAATGGTTAAACTAATACAGTAGTGATCTGATTCAAATACACCTAAGATTTTAGATTTTAAGATCTAAGATAAGCTCATAATACCTCCTCTGATTAATAATCACTTCAATCCTTTATCATATTCAGCTCGTTCAACAATACTCAGATGCTCAATTATGCCTACAATTCTTCTCGATTCTATCTATAACCAGTTTGATCAGTGGTGCATGAAAAATTCCTTCCACACAATTTCTCCTGTAGATTCAATTATCTCCTTACTCAACAATGAATCTCATGTCTCTTTAAATAGATGTCATAAACTATTTTTCATCTCATCCATTAAATTTTGCCTCTTAATCTCCATCATCCATTTTGTCGCTTCAAGATTCCTTGATAGATGTGTCTTTAACACATTTCATCCTTCTCCATTCGGTCATCTCTAAATTTTGTCAGCCATTAGATCCTCGTAACTAAATTTATCTTTTACCTCGAAATCATATGCAATTTGCCAACTCATTAATTTAGTCAGTTGTTATAACATTTAATTGTTTTCTCTTATTTGGTTAATACAGAATGTGTCATTGAATACTAACTCAATTATTACTGATACTTGGTATACATTGCACTGGCTTAGTGTATAAAAAAATCTTCAATTACTAACCACATTAACTTGTTCAATTTTGATCTTCAATATATAACAAATTCATGTAATACAATCAAGTCAACAAAATGATGTCATAGACTCATCAATAAGTTGCCCAATGTATACCTTAGTCATATCTCCATGTCCATCTCTTCTTCATGTAGATATCTCTTTCCTTTACCATTTTTCTTCTTCAGATGTTCGTAACTATCATGATAAGTATATTCAAAACAAGTTGAAATTAATGATAACATATTGACTAATTTAATTGCCTTACATATAACTTTAATAGCTTGGTGTGTGTGAAAATTGTACCTAGCTACGGACACAACACTATAGTAAAACATTAGAGGTTAGCAAAATCAAAATCTGCAGATAAATGAAACTAAGCTAACCAAGCGATTTATTGCCTTCTAGTAGGTGCAAGTATGATGTTCTCAGATTGAAATCAAGATCAGTGACAATGCAACACCTAAATGAAGGATTTGAATGTAAAAAAGAATGAAAAACTGTATGAATGCAGATTAATCTATTTTTTTGGATTTTATATGCAATTAGGATGAAAAACTTGATATGAATCTAATCTAGAATGAATCAAAATGATATGCAGATTATTCTAAGAATGGTATGAATGAATGAATGCTATGATATGAAAACTATGCAAAACTATGACCAGCAATGAAAGATCTCACAAATCGCCTGTCGCAAGTGTTTAATCCTTCATATGAAAATTCGCTAGAGTAATTGTGCAAATTTGAGGGTTATCTTTGTGAAGAGCTAAGCCTTGTTTTTATAGAAATCTAGGGTTTGAGGATGCATTGAGAAAAGCCATAAATCACTCTTGATAAACTCAGGTTGATTTTTGAGTTAACAAGAAATTAGAAACAGATCAACTCACAAAATCATGCAAATCATGCAAAAATAGCTTTTTAACTCAAATCAAAAGTTTAGATCAATTTTCAACTCAAAATAGATGTTGAGTTTCCAAAAGATAACAAATTGAATTGACTTTTTGATTTAAAGTTTAACTGCTCGTTCAAATGTGGATAGATAATTATGAATTAATTTAAAAATAAAGTGATTTATTCTCAACTTAACTGATTTTAAATTTAAGAATAACTAATGCATGGGTTAATCAATTATTAAATCAAACTTTTATTCAAAACTATATTATTAAATATTGACAACTGACATTAATTAATTAAATAGGAATTTAATCAATCAGTTATGAGATTTTTGATTTATTGTCAAAATTAAATAATACAATTTAGGAATAACTAGAATTAAATCTAATTAAATAATTAAGTGGCAGAATTAAATCTGATTAATTAAATATTCAGAATATTCAATTAATCAAACTTTAGGATAAATAAGATTTATCACCAAATAATTATTAAATCAAAGATAATTAGGATGAATAAGGAATATTTCAAGGAATATTCTCTGATGCAGAATTAGGATAAAATTAATTTTTGATAAACTGATGTGTAGATGTGCCTTAGGTTAGGACTTCGATGTCGATTTCATTTGATTTGAAGATGTATGAGGTTAATGAACTTATAGCCCATTTTTGGGGTATTACACTCGGTGATCTCTAATCATTGTCTTTCACTTGTCCATGCACTTCATCAAGTTATTCAATCAGTTGTAGATTATCAGATATCATCAACAAAAATTTCAGCAAGCAATAAGAACTTTATCATCAATTTCACTTTTCAAATCTAAATTGTTGCTATCACTTGTTCTAACAAATCTAATTCTTATGAGATAAGAATTTAGTCTTTCATACCATGCTCTTGTTTCTTGCTTCAATCCATAAAGTGCCTTATGAAGCTTACAAACCGTGCTCTTTTGAGTTTGATCTACAAAACCTTTAGGTTGTTCAATGTATACCTCTTCTTCAAGTATTCCATTTATAAATACATATTTTACATCCATTTGATATACCTTAAATCCTTTTTAAGTAGCATATGCAAGTAATATTCTCACTCCTTATAGTCTAGCAACAGGTGCTAAAGTTTCTCCATAGTCAATTCCTTCTTCTTGTGCATAACCTTTTCAGACTAATCTTGTTTTGTTTCTTGTAACATCTCCATTCTCATTCAATTTTTTTCTGAAAATCCATTTGGTGTCAATCACATTTTTGTCTTTAGGTCTCGGTACTAATGTGCATGTCTTTTTCCTCTATATTTTCTCAATCTCTTCATTCATTGCTTTAATCCAATCATCATTTGCCAATAAATCCTTAACAATTTTAGGTTCAAATTCACAAACCAAGCGTGTATTATTCCTTAGCTTACTTCTTGTCATCATTCCTGCTCCTTTGTCTCCAATTATCTAATCCTATGGATGGTGCCTTCTCACATATTTTTCTAGAATAGGCTCAGATCTCTGTTCTTCAATGTTTTCTCCACTCGGTGCATGATTATCATTCCCCTCAGTAATTGTTTGGTGTTTCTCAGACTGTAAGGATTGTTTCTCGGTAGCAATATTCTATTGTTTGGTAACACCGGGTTGTTGCTCGAGTAAAGTGTCAGGTTATTCTTTTTTATATGTAAACAAATCTTCCATATTCTCCTGGTTCTTTCTTTCTTTCTTCATCATTCTTTTCTAAAAACTCATCAACTGTCACATTTGTGCTTTCCATTATTTTGTTAGTAGACTTTTTCAAACATTTATAAGCCTTAATTGTAGTAGAGTAACCAAAAAATATGCCTTCATCATCTTTAGAATCAAATTTTCTATTTCTATCATCTTTCAGAATGTAACATCTACTTCCAAATATTCTAAAATAGCTCACATTAGGTCTATAACCATACCATAGCTCATAAGGTGTCATGTTTGTCTCTTTCTTCAGTTTTACTTGATTCAATGTATAAACAATAGTACTAATAGCTTCTCTCCAGTAAATCTATGCAACCTCCTTTTCAAATAGAAATGTTCTTACACAATCAACAATTGATCTATTCCTTCTCTCATAAATCCCATTCTATTGTGGATTACTCGGTGCAGATACATGTCCCTTGATTCCATGCTCATTAAAAAAGTTACTAAATTCATCAAAAAAGAATTCACCACCTCTATCTAACCTTGAGCATTTAACTTCCTTGCTAGTTTCTTTCTCTACTTTTTCTTTGTACCACTTAAACATTTGGAAAGCTTCTGATTTTTCTTTCAAAAACATAACAGACATCATCCTACATAAATAATCAACAAATAAGATAAAATATATATCTCTATAATAGCTCTGAGTTCTCATTGGACCACATAAATTAGTATGAACTAAATCTAGAATTGCATTATATGAATATGTTTTTCTCTTAAAACTAGACTTTGTCATTTTACCCATTTGACATTGTCTGCACATCACATGGTCAGGCTTAGATATATTCGGCAAACCTCTAACTTTCCTTTACTTATTGATCTTTACCATGTTGTCAAAATTCACATGACATAAACTCTTGTGCCATAACTAAACATCATCATTTTTAGCCATTAAACATGAAGTTTCAACATTCTCTAGATAAAATAGGTTACCTTTTGATTGTTCACCAGTAGAAATCATTCTTTCAGCATCATCATAGATCTTTACTTTTTTATTCTCAAATGAAACTCGGTGACCTGTGTTATTTAACTATGCTAAAATCAATAGATTATAGTTATATAATTCCTTTCACCTAATAAGAATTTTCACATCTAATCTTCTTATTTCTCAATATAGATCATTTACCTTTCACTTAACAAGGTGTATCATTTCCCATTTTTATAGATCCACCATTATAATGTTCAAGATATTCAAACTTCTCTTCATCACCAATCATATTATGTGTGCAACCACTATCAATAATCCATGTATCATTTTTTCTTACTTTAGAAATAAGTGCATTTTTCACACACCTTCCTTCTTCTTTAGAATCTTCCTTTGATGCAACAAAAACTGCCTCTGCATCTTCATCAATTTCAGACTCAGTATCATCATCATCATCAATAAGGTAAAATGTCTTTTTTCCTTTATCTATGTAGTCTCGGTTGTCTATGTTTCCTCTTTGTCGGTTACCTTTGTGATCTCGATAAATCTCTTCTATCATTATTTCTTTCATTTGATTTTTCACTTGTCCTCTCATCATCTTTCCTATCAAGACATCTTGTAGCAATATGACCAACCTCTTTACATTTAAAACATATCAAGGGTAGTTTACCTTGGTATTTTCCTTTTCCCTTTGGTAGCCTTCTATCCATTAATGTTTCAAGTGCTTCAAGCTCATGTTCTTTAGCTTCACTATCACTTCCATTTCTTATCTTATGTCTACTTCTTGATCTTCTAGTATTCAAAGATGACACAAATGTAGATTCTACCTTAGGTAAAATAATGTTATCAAAGTTGTTAAGCTCAAATGCAGCCAATGTACTGATTAGACTATCAAGGGAAACATCATTACTAGGAATTGCTCTCATTTTATGTATTGCATAGACTCTAATAGAATAGGTAGGAAAGAGTGTTCTTAGAGTTTTACTTACCATAATGTCTTCTTCAATAACTCTACCTGCTCCTCGGATAGCATTCACCACTTCCTTGACTCAGTTGTTGTACTGAGTAATTTTTTCACCTTCTTTCATCTTCATATCATCAAATTTTCCTCTTAATCTTTTTTCTTTTTCCCTGAGCACATTTTGATCTCCTCCATGGACTAGTGTCAATTTATCCCACATTTCTTTTGTAGTTGTATGGTTCTTAATATCTTCAAATTTGGCATCTGATAGAGAAGAGGCAATCTCAATCATCATTGCATTATGCTCTTGTCTCGCTTTCATCTGTTTGATAGTTAAAGGACTAGTAGGTGTTATGAAGTCATTTTCCAAATAGTATAGTGTAGAATCCCCAATGCCTGATAGATACAACTTCATCATGATTTTCCATGTTGAGAAATTATCTTTGTTCAGCTCCGGCACCTCTCTCTTATACATCTTTAGATCTTTAACTTAAGTCCTTCAAACTTCTTCCTTCAAGTACTATGTGCTCTGATACCAATTATTAGATAACTGAGAGGGGGGGGTGAATCATTTATGTCTAGTTATCCTATAGTCCCAAATTCCTCCCTAATGTATAATATCAACTTTAAAAAATAAACTAAACAACTCGTTAAAAAATTGTCTCTACCTTACTGATTAATTAATCGAATGTCAGATAAATTATCTAGTATATACCAATCAAACTAGTTATTGTAATGTGTAAAGTAAAATATCAAAACATCACATGCATACACATTTAGCACTTGATTTTTAATGTGAAAACTCAATTAAGGGAAAACCCACCTAGGACCAGCAACCCAAAATATTTTCACTCTTCTAAAGTGATCTCGGTTAAGAGCCAACCATGTTAAAGATTACAACACACATTGTAAGGTGTGACCTTGTTAGAAGATTTATCACTAATAGTTCTTTTTGAACATACATTCAGTGGGGTCAACAAGAAAATGAGTAACATTCATTGAATGCCAATATAGAAATAAAAAATATGGTTAAGTCTCACTCGGTTAAGAGATTTTGTCTGTAGAAATGGTTAGAAAGAAACAATATATGACCTGATTCAAATGCAACTTCCTTTGCTCCTTTCCAAATCTATGCTAAGCTCAATATAACTCTAGTCATCATAATCTCTTCAATCTCCTTCTTCCTCTAACTTTATTTTTCTCATTTATCTCATTTTGTTAATCAGTGTTGTCTGCAAAATCACTTGACTCTTATTTCAACCTGTTTGACCAGCTTTGCATGTATGCAGACTTTTCCTAATTTATGACGGATATATTATCTTTGAATTTCTTGTCTCCTTATATAGACATGATAAACCATTTTCTTTTTAGCCATATATTTTTCCTCTTAATCACCATCGTTGATTTTTCCTCTTTAACCTTCCTCAGAACTTGTGCCTTAAAATGTTTTCAATCTTCATCATCCGATCAACCTTGAATTTTTTCAGTCATAGATATTCATAACTAACTTTCTCTTTATCCTTTGAATCTTCTAGATTCATCCAGCTCATCATTTCATGTCGAAAATCACATGTTCCTCCTTATTTCTCCTACTTGGTCAATATTGTAATGTGTCAGTGACTTCCTACTCAGTTAATACTGCACTCGTTATACAATGCATCTACTCGGTGTATACTAAGTTCTTCATATACCGAACAAATTAACTTGTACATTCTTGATCTTCAACACTTAACAGAATCGTGTAATACAATAAAATCACTATCATAATGTCATAGACTCATCAATAAGTTTCCCAATAAATACCATATTCATAAATTACTCATACATCTCATCTTCATGCTAATATCTCTTTCCTTCACCAATATTACCTTCTTCAAATGTTTGCAACTATCATGATAAGTACAATCAAAACTAGTTGACATCATTGACAATATAACAACTAATCTAATGTATCACATATACCTTAGTAGATCCATGATCATATTCACAATCTCCAATTCTGTTCTCCAAGTGGTCAATCAGCTTTAGTCTTAACATTATCTTCTTCTCTCTTTTCTTAGGGTTCCAATTTGTTGGTTCCAGTGGTTTCCATTTTTTATGGTTCCAATAGAAAGTTTCTTTTAGTTTTGGGTAGTCTTGTAAATCTTCCATAGAGAATTTTGATGATTTTATGTTGATTCTTTTGCACATTTTTTAGTTTTGTAGTCGTATAATTATTGTACATCAGAGGTAGAAAAGGTTTATTATAGAAATAAAATTTTGATTCAAATCTCTCTAGTGTATTGATTCAGTCAATTTTTAAATGGAATAAAATAAAGAGTTATTCACATTTAGTGTCTTGTTGTGAGATATGTAATTTATATCCATGCTTTGATCTAGGGGGTCAAATAAATGCTTAAATAGAGTTGCAGATTTGTTGAGTTTGTGTAGGGATTTTGATAGGTAGGTTGGGTTGGGATTGTTGTTAAAGAATATTGTAAGGAAATATTCTTATATTTTATGCTATTACTGAAACTCTTTTGTACACTTTTTTTATTTCTTATGACTCCAAGGCCCGATGGGATAAGGTGTTGATCTTAGCTATTGTGGGTTTTTACATATTTGTTGTTGTTCTTATCTAAGTTTATCTTGTTTTAGAAATGATTAAATCAAGAATGTCTTTATTTCCTGTATAAGTTATTAAAGTTATTTAATCTCATGCTCCATAACAATCAATAATCAATGACTAATTAGCCATTACTCAATATTTTCCTATTATTTTTTAGCCTCTTATGAGATTTTTTCTTTGTGTTAATGATGGTTGTGTGTATAAGTGAATGATTTGAAGGGCATTAAGGTCTACGACCTTCATTTTATAAAGCCTAAAGTGCAGAGGGAATCATTATCCCTATCAGTTGGTCCATTCATTCATGGGGGTTTGATAATTGGAGTTGGCAACTCTTTAGAATTGGTAACGAGTGTACAAGTAGCTTCTTATAGCATAAAACCATTTTGGGAACCAAAAAAAATGTGACTCTACTGAGGAGTTGTGTTATAAATTATTGTGTTTACAAGATTCATAATTGAGCTTGTACCTTGTCTTGTTAATAATTCAAACTAGTTAGTCTTTCTATTGAGATTGCACAGAGTTGATATTGTATTTTCATGATTTGGGGGAGACGAATATTGCTATGTGTTTTAGATATAAATATTTGTCATCCAAGGTTGATAGCTTGTGAGGATTCTGGTTTGTCTTTTAGGTTGGTATATTTTAAGAGTTTTTTCTTAAAATTTTTGAAAAAGAAATTCTATCCCAATTTATATTGGGTGGCGACTCGAGTCTCTGCACCAATATTGAGTAAAAAAAATTTGTATTTTCAAAGTATACAAGATGAGTAGATATTTCACAAGATCATGGGTGAATAAGCATCCCAACAAAAATTTAGAGGGTGAGCTTCATAATACTTTGAGTGGATTCCCAATGAGAAATCAAGGAACAAGCAGTTCTCCCTCGTCATGGAGACCAAAGAGAAAGAATAAAATTGTAAGAAAGTGACTTTTTGCATACTTCGTATTCATATTTTCTAGTTTATATATTCAGATGAAGAAGTATGTTGAGCTTTATTTTGTGATAGAGAAGTATATTTTTATGTTGCAATTTTTAGATGTGAGAATTTTTTAAGTGGATAAATGGTTCACATATATTCCTAATGAAATTCCTAGTGAGATTAGGAAGCATTTACCAAAGTTTAATGGTAAATAATTAGATTTAGCAAATAAGCATTTGCGGGTATTTGTTGATCTAATGGGTGATTATGTGATCTTTCATGAGGTTTTTTTCATGAAGCTTTTTATTCAAACTTTGAAGGAAGATGCCAAGGATTGGTTTTGTTTCTTACTAGAATGTTCTATTTCTTCTTGGGAAGAATTAAGTACAACTTTCATGGAGCGGTTTGCTAAAAGAATAAATGAAACTAATGTGTATGAGAATTTCTTACCTTTTCCTCCTCATCAAGATGGAGAAATACAAAATACAAAGGAAGTAACTCATAGTATTTATCAGAATAATAGTAAGGGATCAAGAAGAAAAAGAAGAGATGTCCTAAATAGAAGATGTAATGATGTTGGAATAAGGAGAGATAGGTACTGAGAGGGGAGGGGTGAATCAGTGCCCAGAAAAACTTTAACTCATTAACCTTTCAGATCTATAACACCAAATAGTGATAACCTTCCAAAATAGCTTGTATCTAATACATGTATCATTCATCCATTCAACTTCTGTAAGTAAATAAAATTAAATCAACAATATGACAATCACATAACACAAGTATTTTGGTAATGCAGAAACCCTTATTAGAAGGTAAAAATTGCGGTGGGGATGACACCCACAAATTCTTCACTACTGCAGATAGAAAAGGTTTGTGTATTAGGGCTACAAGTTTTGATCACTTCTAGTGATCTTACCCTGTTAGGAATAACATATTAGATCAGCTAGATCTACCTAGTTATAGGATTTTAACAACACTAATGAAGTGTGCACTCTGTTAAGAGATTTACATAAGATTGTCAAGTCTACTCTGTTAAGAGATTTTTAGCCAAAAACTCTATTACAATTGTTAGAAAGCAATAGGCAATTATCTACTAATTGACAACTTAATTGTCTGATACAGATCAATAAGTATTGAATATATTTCACCTTTACTATGATGAATCTCTTCTCTAAACTACTCGGTTAGCCTGCTCTGATTCTTCTTAATCTAATAACCTCTGTATATTGTTCTGATCTGTCAACTGATAGTCTTGAAGTTAGGCAAGTGCTTCAAGTGCTCTTTTTTTCATACATCAGTTCACATCACAAATGATGCAAACATACATTTATATAGCATACTACTTTATGTCGCTTAACAAAATTAGGTTACAAATCTTAGACAAAACCCTAAGATCTATGGTATAGAAAAATGACCTAGATTGAACTATTACATAAGATATACATTGCATTAAATGAATATCTTGACAATAAATATTCCTTGATCTTGGTAAAACATTTTTTGATATGTTGTAACCATTTGCATAGAAGAATGTGCCATTCTTGATTACTATGCCATTTCCTATGATCATCGGTAAACACTGTATAAAGTTCTCGGTGTATACTAGTGCTCAATGTTTACTGTCGCTTAGTGTTGGTGTCTTTTGGTGCTTAGTAAACTGTCTGATGCTCGGTGTATATCCTTAACTAACTGGTCTATTTTTCTTCTAGTTACCGACTAGCTCAACTTAAGTAACTAACCCATATGCTTTGATAACCTTTGATACTAATGACAACCTTTAATGCTCAATAGAGATAACAAATGATGCATCTCATGTGCATAGTCTTTCTCCTTTTAGGAACTTTTTGGGTGGAGATGAAGAAGAAACAATGAACCCAACTACCTCCTCTGGGTCAGAAAGTACTTTGCCTGATTTAGAAGAAGTTTTTGATGATCTTGATACCTTGAGAAGGAAAATTCATGAACAGATTATCATAAGAGATGGAAGAAACAAAGAGAGAGAAAAGGAAGGAAAAATTTATTCATTAGATAAAACCAATGATAATGTGAAAAATTCTGATGATGTTGATTCATCTTTGCATGAATTAGATTAATATAATGATGAAGATTCAAATAATGGAGTGCCATCATTTTTTGTTGATTATGATATTGAGTTAGAAGAGTGCATAATTGGTTCAAATGAAGAGGATATGTTTAGCCTATGTTTTTTCCACATGAAAATGTTCAGGACAATATCTATGGGGAATTAATTAAGTTGACTGTGCTTGAAATTAATGTTGCAAGTTTTTGTGATACTATTGTCCCATCAATTTTTACTCTCCATACAGTAGATTAGTTTTCTTCTCATCGTTTTATTATTTCAAATGAATATGAACTAGCATGTGTGGTTGAGAAGGAAGAGGATCAGTGTTGGCAAGATAAATATGATCTCTTCATTGATGAGATTGATGGTCATGATATGAGTTTTTCTTGTTATGAAAGATGCACTGTTGAGATTTGTTTCAATTTAGATTCGGTTTCTTCTTCTCTTGGTGAAGATGATTATGGAATTGAAATGGATGGTGTTTTTAGTGAAGTTACTAATATTTTATTCGATGATGATATAGATATGGACCAGCCATTTCTTTGTTATAATATTTATAAAGGGGAATTTCATTTGGTTTCTAACCCTTTGTATGAAGAGATAATTGATAAACCAAATGTTATAGATGATGTACCAGTTTGTGAAGTTGATGGTATGCACAAAGATAAATTAGAAAGTTCAACTTCTTTTCAGCCGGATGATTATGTGGTAATGCATGATAATCATTGTATGTTATATTTTGATGCATTACTTGATGAAGGTTTCTTTCCTTTCCACCTAGTGATGAGATAAACAGTGATGCATACTTGTTTGAGAATGACTATTATAAGGGGTGTGATTGGAAAGGCATGGGAAGTTTTAAATATGGAATTATTTTTCATCTTGTGGAAGTTTATGTATGTGGACAACATGTATACATTGATGTTTTCCTGGTAACATACATTGATAAAAATCAAACTTTTCATAGAGGTAAGTACTGGTGTTTCATTTTTTGGTGGCTAGGGGCCACCAAATGAAAGTTGAGTATGTTTTTTTTTTCTTGTAGAAGAATAAGCTCATGGAAGTTGGTTTGGTCTGCTCTACCTAGATATCTAAGATCTTGATATGCCTGTGAGAGACATACATCCCCAAATGGAGCCACTGTTGGTACTCTCAATTTTCTTGAGATTACCATGTTGAAAAATTTTGAATGTATTGGAATCACCTTTGCGTCCAATAATTTTTTATTAGATGCCCATGAAATTTCATTTTACAGAGGGTATCTTTGTATACCAAAATGCACACTTTCTAGTTCCCATGGTCCATTTAGGTATCTTAATTAGTTTTTAAAGATGAATCTAGAGGGTAGTTAATTTAGTTGGGCCACTTTACAGATTGATTAAAGATCATAGTTTCAGTGTTCCTCTTGATTATCAAATTTGATCCAGTTGCACAGTGAAATTATCCAATGGATTTTTAGAGGATAGTTGTTTGAGAACAAAAATCTTTTAGTCGAGTCTACCTATGACCCGACTTGCCTCATCAATATTTTTCTTCATTCATCATTAACATTATTATTTTATTGTCTAAATCTTTTAGATGATAATGTTAACAGATAACACTTTTGATCATTTTTTGTCTCAACAAAAAGTGGATTTGTTGAAAAGTCTTAGAAACTTCCAAGAAGATGAGGTTGGGATCACTTAAATCATCAATGGGTACTTGTTTCGGTCCATGCTAATGTGTTTGTTCAAAGTATGGAAGAGAAAGATTCATGTAGGACTTTTTGGGCATGTATAGTGTGTATGTACACTTAGTGGGATTTTCCCACATTGGTAGGGCATGAGGAAATAAGTATGTTTTTATATGCTTTCCCATGACCATTAACTTGCCAAAGGAAAGCGGGCCTTTTGGTAGCTCATATGCGAAGGTAGCTTGAACTTGGAAGGGCCGACTTAGTGGATGACTTGATAAGTTTTATGGGCTCATAACATGCAATGGCAAGTGAGACTTGCGTCAGTATGAATGAATCAAAACTTGACAAATGGAAGAGGGAAGCGAGTGAAGGTAGTTCAAAACTTATCAAATCAGATGCATTTTGTGATCCCACATAAGAAGTTTCAAGGAATATAATGAGCATAGGATTGTGAGATGTTGCCATGTGTCCAGGCTAGGATGATGTAGATGATGAGGTAGTCAATGGTGTAGCAGTAGAAGTGGACCAAAGTATGCCACATGGAATGCATTTTAAGGCATGGTGGTAGGTCTAGGATGGCACATGGCTTAATCTTGTGATCCCATGATCCAGGTTGACATAGAAAGAGAAAGACCACAAGATCACTAGATGGCTCCATGTGGCACATACAGTTGAGGCAAATCACATGCCAAGGTTGAAAATGGTGAAATTCCATGATCTCATCATCTCAGTAGGTACAAGGGTGATGTCAGCACAAGATCATGAGGTGATGCCACATGGCAAGGCCTACCAATATGTGATGATGTGGCAAGATCTAGAGTTGGAGCTGACATGGTGTCTAGGTGATGTGCAGGTGGACAGGTGATCCAATCAGAGGCTACCACATGGATGTCAAGGTACAGTTGACCATGTGAAGTTTGAGTGAGAAAGTTGAAATTCAAGTGCGTTATGTAATGTGAGGATAAGTAATGCACACCAGAAATTAATGTGAAGGGCATGGATAAATAAAGGCTTTTTGCATTATATTTGCAAGTGTTGGAGCCAATTTTAAAGGAGAGTTAAATGAAATTAATTCAAAAGGGAGTGTTACATATTTTAATGAGAAAGATGAAGTGATAGTTATGGGTAATTAAAGATAGAAGTGGTATTTGATGAACTAGGTCTTGCAATTTTTACATGCAAAAGGTAAGAGAGATAGAGAGATGAGAGAGATGAACTATTAGGGAAGATTGAAGATGGATATGTGGAAATATTAGAACAGAGCTAGATTATTTCTTCTACCTATATATTCTCTTCTTCTTTTTTTTCTTAGGGTTCCAATTTTTTGGTTCTAGTGGGTTCCATTTTTATGGTTCCAATAGCAAGTTTTTTTTGGTTTTGGGTAGTCTTGTAAATATTCCATAGATCATTTTTATGAATTTGTGTTGAGTCTTTTGCATATTTTTTAGTGTTGTAGTCATATAATTGTTGTATGTCAAAGGTAGAAAAGGGTTGTTATATAAATAAAAATTTGATTTAGATCTCTCCAGTGTATTGATTCAGTAAAGTTTTAAATGGAATAAAACAAAGAGTTATTCGCATTTAGTGTCTTGTTGTGAGATATATAATTTCTACTCATGCTTTGATCTAAGGGGTCAAATAAATGCTTCAATAGAGTTGCAGATTTGCTAAGTTTGTGTAGGGATTTTGATAAGTAGATTGGATTGGGATTGTTGTTAAAGAATATTGTAAAGTAATATTCTTAAATATTATGCTATTAGTGAAACTTTGTTGTCCAATTTTTTTTATTTCTTATGACTTCAAGGCCCAATGGGACAAGGTACTAATCTCATCTATTGTGGGTTTTTACATATTTTTTGTTGTTCATATCTAGGTTTATCTTTCTATAAACATGATTAAATCAAGAATATCTTTATTTTCTCTATAAATTATTTGATTTGTTTTATCTTATTCTCCATAACAATCGAGAATCACTAAGTAATTAGCCATTACCTAGTATTTTCTTATTATTTTTGAGCCTCTTGTGAGAATTTTTGTTTGTGTTAATGTTGGTTGTGTGTATAAGTGAATGATTTGAAGGGCATTAAGGTCTACCCACTTTGGTTTTGCAGAGGCTAAAGTATAAAGGGAATCAGTATCCCTGTCAGTTGGTCTATTCATTCATGGGGGTTGTATAGTTGGAGTTGGAAACTCTTTAGAATTGGTAATGAGTGTACTGTTAGCTTTTATAGCATAAAACTATTTTGGGAAACAACAACAGTCATGTAAGGAAGTTAAGTAGCAGAACAACTTCCTGCACTAATCTTGAGGAGAGGGTAATGTAAAAAGTTTCTTAGATCTTTGAAATAGTTACCGAAACTTAATAGAAATAAAAAAGAGGTTTTTATGGGGATAATTCTTTCGAGAGAAAACCCCACACACCAAAATTAGCCTAATTTATTATTTAATAATCAATAAAAATTTACAATACACTTGCAGAGAATTATTTTCTTAAGAGTATCACCATCTAGAAATCTAGATGTAACTAGAAATCTAAGATACTCTTACATACACCCTCCATCTCATGCACCTAATATATAGGATATATAATACAATAAACTATCAAACAATATTACAAAATCATGGGCTCAAAACTACTTATAAAGTAGTGTCAGCCTTATCTCTAATTAAATGTGCCCTATGATGTGTCAATACACACACCAACATGTGTAACTTCCTTTTAAAGATCATTTTCTTGTTTAATACCTTTTAACATTTCTTATTTTAGGAGACCCAAATTTTAGAGACCTTTACAAAAAAAATTGAGTATCCAATTGATGAATCGTTTAAAGTGATAGAAAGATCATGACATGTTCAAATGAGAATTTACTAAAAATAAATTAATCCCGAGTAAATTATTGGTTGAGACACTTTTTCAATAATATCTCACTTATCAAACACCTTTCAAGAAAGAAAAAAGGGGGTAACTACAATGCCACAATTTAATTTCTAGGGGTCGTAAGGCCCAATAGACTCTGAGCACCATATGAACTAATTTGTGCTCACAACCTTTGTTAATGAATTTGCACCATTAATCAAATTCTCTACCTTAACCAACTTCACCCTTCCATCCTCAAAAATACCTCTAACAAAATGATACTGAATATCAATGTGCTTGGTTTTGGCATGAAAAGTTAGGTTCTTCACTAGGAAAATCACACTCTAACTATCATAATAATTTTTTATTGATCTTTGCTTTGTTCCAATATCTAAACACATGATCTTAATGTAAATGGATCCTTTACAAGCATGAGTATATTCCATATACTTTTCTTCAATAGTAAACAATATATTATAGCTCACCTCTTACTCATCCAACTGAATGCACCCCCAAATAATATAAACATATAAGCACTAATGGATCTTTTTCTATCAATGTCACCCACCCAATCTAAATCTAAATAACTAAAAATATTAAGGGATATTTTTTCTCCTATGATCTTACCATGTGGTGTAGGAGAACCTCTATGAGGGCCCTCACCTTCTTATTTTGGTGTGTCAAAAGCATGTAAGTAGAAATAAGAGTCATCATATGGATTGACTCCATTTTGGGTGAGTCTAGGCATTGTTCAAGTCCTAGAAGTTTCTAGTTTTCCTAGTTTGTGTAGTACATTGTTCCAAGGAATGTATGCAACTTGGAGTGTTTGAATTTGTGGTTATTGGTTCTAGGTTGATGTTAAGTGATGTATGAGCACAAGTGTGCTTCAAGAATGATCTTTTGTGTGAGTGAGCAAGAGCTACTCAAGCAACTAATAAGTTGCCTAAAAGTTGCTAACAACTTTTGCAAGTTGCTAGACAACTTTTCCTCTTTGTAAGAATTAATCAAGCTAAGTGGCTAAAATCCCTAAGACCAATGTACACACTTCAAACAAAGACTATATAACACCTTTATAACCCTAATACCGAGGTGGGAAGTTGGTATGAACAGCAGGTGTACGGGCACAGAGAATAATATATACTGAAACAGTGTTTGACAGGGATTTGATGGCTTGAAGCTTTGTGTTTAGTATCTATTTTTGTCTTATCAATTGTGTGTTTGTTCAAATTCATGCTTCTGTACTTATTTTCCATTTTGTGTGTATTTAGTTTACTTGCTTTGTTTTTATTTAAGTTTTATAGCCCACTATTGTACCGGTGGCACTGATGGAATAGGGCCTGTAGCTCTTGATTCCATAGTGGGAAATCCATGGGACTGTGGAGTCTAAGAACTTAGACCCTAACCTTGTTGGACATGGAAGCAGACCCCTACAGAATGCAAACAAACTATAGTTTGTGGATGCCCTAGGTGAGTATAGCTTACCCTACTAGGTTCCAGAAGTAATCAAGAAGCTCTAGCAGGTGATTGACATACATTCAAGGCTTTCCCTTTTGATGGAGTCATAAGTGATATAGGAAGGCCCTAAATGCTGAAGAAGGAGGCTTGGTAAGGAGTGGAAGGCTCTAAAAAAGACCAAAAGTTTGGAAAGTTAACAAAACCCTCACTTTTGGCCAAGTACGATGTACGGATGTTTGGGCACCTGAGACCCCAAAAATCTCTTAGAGGGGATCAATTTAAGAAAATTTTATTCAGACCAAGGTTGGTGATTCTCTAAGGGTTTTGCATAAAAGTCCCTACAAATCCGGGTGGAGGGCTAATTGGGCTAATCTAGTAGCCCTAGTTTCCAAAGGAACCACTAGATTGGGTACTTCCAAAACCTCACAAATGCATGGAGAAGGTGTAGTTAGTCTTAAAAAGACATAAGAAGCCTTGATTTTCTCTTTTGGAGCTCAGTAAGAAACTAGAAGCCAAGAAGACCCTTTTTAGCCTATGTGAGGGTCTAGTTGTGAGAATGCAAAGCAAGAAGGTGTAAGAATGAGAGTGTGATACTTGGTGAGAAGGTTAGGCAGGTCAGGGGAAGTCCTTAGCAGGATAAGGAAGCCTAGAGACCTATTGTGGTGTGGAGAAACACTAGATCCTAGTGGAGGATTAGGAGCATAGACAAGCTTGTCTATCCTAGCTAATCCCATCACCATGATAAAAAAAAAAAAAAAAGAAAAAAAAAATCTCTAAGGTACCCTTAAAGTATTTAAAGAATATTTTAATTAAATCCCATTGAACTCTACCAGGATTAGACATATATCTGGAAAGAACTCTCACTTCTTAGGCAAGGTCTAGTCTAATAAAGACCATAGAATTCATGAAATTTCAACTGCACTTAGGTAAGGTACTCTTCTCATGTCTTCCATCTCTAATGGAGATGTAGGAAAATCTAAAAATAGAGATCTTTGTTTCAACTATAAAAGGAACACATAATGATCTACAATCCTACATTTTGAACCTCTATAAAATTTAATTCACATACTTATTATAGCCTATCCATAGCTTTATGCTCACTCTAGCTCTTCTAATTTCCATCTTGAGAATGTGTTTAGTTGCATCAAGATCTTTCATTTCAAATTTAGCAACAAGATAAGACTTGAGTTCTATACTCATATCTTTCCCTTTACCAATGAACAAAATATCATCAACATATGATGAAATGTATAAGAAAAAACCACCATCATATTTATATTAAACAAAATGACCTATTTTAGAATTCTCAAATCCCAAACTCAACACATATGCATCAAAGTTTTGATTCCACATCCTAGGACTCTAATTGAGGCCATAAAAAGTATTTTTTTATTTGAAAACAAAATTACTTTTACCTCATACCTCAAAGTTGTCTGTTTGTGTCATGTAAATATCCTCCTCCAAATCACCATGAACGAGAGCAATTTTCACATCCATTTTTTCAACCTCCATATCATAAGAGGTAGTAATAGAAATAAAACATATAATGGATGTTATTTTTGTAATAGGAGATAATATCTCATCATAATAAATACCCTCAACCTCATACCACCCTTTTGCAACAAACCCTGATAAGTTGTACTTATCAATGCTTCCATCTAAACTAATATTTTTCTTGAGCACCCATTTGCAACTAATAGGTTTTTGTCCTTTAGGAAATGGTACAAGATCCCATGTATAAAAAATTTCAAAGATACCATTTCTCCATCCATTCAAATCTTATAATATTTTGCATCATTCATACCTAATATTGATAGAAATAAGGTAGCACACATAATTGAGAGGGAGGGGGGTGAATCAGTTGTGTCAAAACAAAAATTAGCAATACTTAACTTTCTTACTTTAGTAAACATGAATAAATTGAACATCAATACAGGAACACATAACACCAAATAATTTTGTATGGAAATCCAGTTAAGGGAAAAACCTCTGCAAGGATTAAACCCACTAAACAATGCACTAGTGCATAACAACCATGTTAAAGGTACAATAGAAATGCTCATGCATTTAGGCTCACTGTATAGAGCTCATTTCTCAAATACAAATGAGGGAAACAACCCAAAATATAACTTGGAATATAACCCCAAAGATGGACTACAATCCACTGTGAAAAAATCCAACTAATTTGATGAACTGACTGATAAAATCTCAAACATTCCAATACAGCTCCAATGAAGTACAACTCTATTCTAAATTTATTTTAGATTCTAATCATTACCTCTTTGCACATCCACTGATCTCACTTTATCTAGCATATCACACATCTATCCATCTTATCAATCTCAAATGTTACATCTTTAAATACATCACGGCAAATCATTACAACTAGTTCAACAAAGCATTGGTTCATCTCACAACCAAGTATATTCAACCTACTAGAACCCTAACTGATGAACCAAAAAAGAGAAAGATGGAGCATAAATCTGTAATGATACTGTAGGATAGGAAAATGAGGAAACATTCACACAAGAGGAACTATAAAACTCTAAAGTATGCACAATCAACCTATCCAAACACAAAAGAAATTGAGACAAAGAAACATAAACTATCAACAAAACTCCCTGAATTTGACAATTGTGTCCTTTCTTGCTTATCTAAAAGAGTGTATGTAGCTCCCATATTGACACAATGAAAGAAATATATTGATAATATTACTACATTGATGATGAGAAGATTCGAAAGAAGATGGTTAGTTGGAATTGAGAAATTTGATCTCAATTTATAAGAATTGGAGACCAAAATGTAGATTTAGAAATGAGAGTGCAAATTGGAACATTTTCATAATTATGAAAAATTGAATGCACAATTTGGAATTCACAAATCAAGGCAAAATTAATAGGAATTTAGAGGCCAAATCAGTGGAGAAATTGATAGGGAAAGATGTAAGAAATCATGAAGCATAATTATAGGGATTGGAAGCACAATTAGGGGGAAGGAATTTTTGAATTTAAAAACTTATTAATTCCCACCAAAAGGAAAAATTAGGAATAAGGAATTAAAAATTCCAAAATTCATGGAAAAGGGAATAATTAATTAATATGAAATTAATTAATTTTAGGAGACATGGGATAGGGGGAATTAATCTAATAAATAGATTAAAATAAAAGGGAGAAACTCTAGGTTATCTATCCCAAGGGGATACATTAGTAAAATGATTGGCCAAATTGATGATGTGTGGTCAAAAAGGGGTTGGTCCTTAATGATATTTATTATGGTTTGAACCAATCTTGATGATTAAAAACTTATTAGGGATGAACGCAACATCGATGAACTTTGACAATGTGTTTGATTGAAGATGACATGATAAGATAGCATCGATGAACTTTGACAATGCTATTGGGATAACTGATGATGATGAAATAGCATCAATGATCTTGGACAATGATATTTGAAATGAGTTGGATTAGGATGATGACAAAGATGCATCGATGATCTTTGACAATGTGCTCGAATTGGATTGATTTGAAAGAGACTTGATTAGGCATTGACCAATTTGTACACTACCTTGGATTGATTTGAGAATTATCAAATGTATTTGAAATGGTCTTGAACTAATTAGGAATGATTGAGATTGATTTAGGAAGGTTTGATATGCTTTAGGATTGACTAGGATTGGTTTAGGAATGTTTAGGAATGACTAGGATCAAGATGCAGATTTGATCGATTTGGCAAAAGAGATCAAGGTTATGATGTGAAATGAGGGAAATGTTAGCAACTAATAAAATGAGGAATGATACAAGATAAAAGACATGTTAAAATGGGTAACATAGGTGTGAACCATTTTTAGGTATCTACAGATAGAAATAGAAAGTTCTCTATCTGATGTTGAGTTTGTAGATATCAAGGATATGAATAATGCTAAAGACATGTGGGACAAGTTGATATTGATAATAGTTTATGGTGGTGATGTTCATGTTCAAAAAGAAAAAGTGGATAGTCTCAGAGGAAACTATGATGATATGAGAATGCATGAAGGTGAAAACATTTCTCAATATAGCTATAGGATAAAGGAGGTTGTCAATGCAATCAAAGGGGCTGGTGGACAACTTGAAGAAGATGATGTGGTAAGTAAAATCTTGAGAACCCTACTACCATAGTATTATATTAGAGTTTCTTCTATAAAAGAATTGAGATCTATTAATCCTACAAATGTGACTCTATATTCCTTGGTTGGAAAGATCACTACTTTTGAGCTAAGTAATTTTGAAAATAGTATGCCTAGAATAGAATCTTCTTTTAAAGATTCCCTAACCATTGGTTCATCAAAGAAAGTAAAATAAGTCTCGAACAGTTCTGAAGGAAATCATGATTATGATTATATCTTGTCTAAGGAAAGAGAACAAGAAGAGTTGGAGGCACTGCTAGCAAGGAGATCACCTAGAGGAAAAGGAAAGTAAAAAGGAAAACTTCCCTTAAAATATTTTACATATAACAAAATTGGTCATATTGCATCTAGATGTCTTGACAATGACAAGAAGGATAAACTCAAGAGAATTAGGAACTTTAAAGACAAAAGAAAGAAGGCATGTTACCTAGCACAAGGAGTGACTGATGAAGAATCAGATGGAAGAGATGACAAGGAAGATATAGTCTTTTTTATTGTCAAAGAAGAACCCTCAACTGGTGTAGATGGTGATAATGAGGAAAGAGCATTGATTTCAAGCATGAATTGCAATAGTGACTGGATAATAGATAATGGGTGTACACATCACATGACTGGTGAAAAAAGAAAATTTATTTCAATGGAGGAATGTGATGGAGGAGAAGTTAAATTCAGTAATGGTTCTCCATGTGTGGTAAGAGGTAAAGGTTCAATAACACTTAATGGTAACACTAATTATGATGATGTTTATTGGGTTGATGGATTAAAGTATAACCTATTAAGTGTTGCTCAATTGAATAAAAAAGGTTTCAGATTAGAATTTAGTAATGGTGTTTTCAAGATCTTAAGAAAATCTTGAGATTTGATTTCTATTTGTGAACAGACTAGAGATAACCTATTTTGATTGAACTCTACTAGTAAACACTACTTTCTTGCTAAAGTTGAAGACTTTTGGTTGTGGCATAAAAGATTTTGTCATCTTAATTTTGATGATCTGGTAAAATTCAATAAGAAAAGATGTGTTAGTGGTTTTCCTACTTTAGCTAAGCATGTTAATGCTATGTGTAAGGAGTTTAAGTTGGGAAAGTTGACTAGTTCTAGCTTTACTAGTTAATTCTATTCATCACACATCATTCTTGACCTTGTACACACTAATTTGTGTGGACCGATGAGAACTCAGAGCTACTATTGAGATAAGCACTTTACCTTGTTTGTTGATGATTACTCAAGGATGATGTCTATTATTTTTTTGAAGGATAAATCTAATGCATTCTACATGTTTAATTTGTATAAAGAAAGAGTTGAAAAAGAAATAGGTAAAGCACTTAAGTGTCTCAAATTTGATAGAGGAGGTGAGTTTACTTCTCAAAAGTTCACAACTTTTTTTGAAGAACATGGAATCAAGAGACAAATGTCAGCACCAAGGACACCCCAGTAAAATAGAATTGTAGAGAGAAGGAACAGATCCATAATTGACTATGCAAGATCACTTTTGATACAAAAGGGAGTGGCTCAAATCTTTTGGAGAGAAGTTGTAAGTACTATTTTCTATACTTTGAACCAAGTAAAAAATAAGAAAGGTACAAACAAAACACCTTATGAAGGGATATTTATAGGATATTCTACTAGAATTAAAGCCTATAAGTGTACCAACAAGATGGCTAAAAGTTCCAATATTATAATTGATGAATTTTCTGAGAAAAATGAGGAAGATAGCAAGAAGGAACTAGAAGACTATGACAGACTTGTTTATGTTCAACCGGTGGAGCCAGATATAGTACCACAAATAAATGAAGTGATGAATGATCCACAACTAGTGAATGATCCACAACTGATGAATAATCCATAATTGGTGAATGATGATGAAGGTAACCAAAAAATAGAACCATTGCTCCCAAGGTATGTGAAACTTAATCACTCTCAAGATCATATTATTGGAGATAAAAATGTTGGAGTGATAATAAGGAGAAAGGTAAGGGAAAGTTACTTGTTTACTATCTGAATTAGAACCTAAAACTGTGAAAGATTCTTTGGAAGATAATGATTGGGTTAAGGATATGAAAGAGGAATTAGATCAAATAGAGATAAATAAGACATGGACTTTAGTACCCAAGCCTACTAACAAGAATGTTATAGGTACCAAATGGATCTTGAGGAATAAGGTAAATGAGAAAAGAGAAGTAATCAGAAATAAGGCAAGACTATTTTGCAAAGGGTATGCACAAGAAGAAGGACTAGACTATGGTGAGACCTTTGCACCTATTGCTAGACTTGAAGGTGTGAGGATACTTTTGGCATATGCTGCATATAAAGGTTTTAAGCTTTATCAAATGTATGTAAAATCTATTTTTCTAAATGGTGTGTTAGAAGAATAAGTATACATTGAGCAGCTTGAAGGGTTTTCTATTGATAAAGGTAAAGACATGGTATGTAAATTGCATAAAGCATTGTATGGGCTGAAACAAGCTCCAAGATTATAATATGAAAGGCTACATGCTTATCTTATTAAGATTGGTTTCACAAGAACTGGTGACAATAGAAATGTATATCTAAAATCAGAAAGTGAAGACAAGATATTGATTGCTGAAATTTTTGTTAATCACATAATATTTGGTGGAAATGACACATTAATCAGGTCATTTACAAAAGAAATGAGGAAGAAATTTGAAATTTCAATGATAGGAAAAATCAAATTCTATTTTGGCAACAAGTACAGAAGATGAAGAAAGGGATATACAATAGTCAATCCAAGTGTGTGAAGGATATTCTAAAAAAATTTGGCATGGATGGCTCAAAAATAGTTGGAATACCTATGGTCGTAGGCTGAAAATTGTCTAAGGAGGATGAATCCAAAGAGGTAAATGAAACTCTATATAGATCCATGATCGGTAAGTTTCATTATGTTGTCCACAGTAGGCCGAATATTGCACATGTTATTGGTATTGTTGCAAGGTTTTCCTCAAATCCAAAGGAATCACATATGGTTGCAATGAAGAGGATATTTAGATACCTCAAGGGTGTTGGAATTATGGAAAGGTTTGTACTCAAAGGGGAGGGGTGAATCAGTACCCTTTAAAAATTTTCAAACTAATCCTTGTAAACATCAACTTCAATAATCGACTGTGTAGATAGTATCCAACATACATTCAATAATATAACTGAAATGTAAATGCATGTAATTAAATCAATAAAACATTCATGAAACTTCAATACACATGACACATGTATTTTGGTATCATAGAAACCCTTCTAAGAAGGTATAAATTGTGGTGGGGATGGAACCCACAAAGCTTCACTTCTACAAAAATAAAGTTGTCGGCTAAGGCTTACAAAGATTGATCACTTATGGTGATATTACCCTATTAGGAGTAACAAAAATATCAGCTAGATCTACCCAGTTAAAATATTTTAGCAACACAATTCATGTGTGCACTTGGTTAAGAGATTTAGAAAAGAATGGTTAAGTCCACTCTGTTAGGATATTTTGAATCTGCTACAATTGTTAGAGAGTAAAAGTGATATATGACCTAAATGAAATACAACTCAAATTGTTGATATCATATCCTTTAAATAGAATAAAGATATCACCTTTCTTGTGATGAGTATATCCTTCTAAACTACTCAGTAGCCTTATAATTGCTCTGATAAACTGAATACTTCCATAGAATCATTTTGTCAAAACCCTGTCTGAACTTCAGATGTCCTTGAGCGCAGCTACTTCTTAATATATATTATGTCAAAATGACATCCTTACAAATTATATATCAAACTAACCTTGACCTAATTAGGGTTTTACATTATCTTATAAAACCTAAGATCGACAGTTCATAAGATTAACATAGAACACCATTACATAGGAATCATTATTCATTAAATGATTACATCCACAATAAATATTCACCTCGATCTTGGTAAACCATTTTCTTTCTCGAAAAAATGTTGTTCACCTTGAACTATGTGTCATTCGAAACTTTTATGTGAACTTTGGATTACTCGGTAAATGTTGTCTCTTAGTTTCGGTGTTCACTAGTGCTTGGTAATCTTGTGTACTTAGTAACTCTTATACTCAATGATCTCTCTTCTCAGTGACTACTATGTATTGATAATCAATTGAACTATCTTCCTATGTTTACCGACTATACAACTGAATACAAATGACAACACTTAATCTATTTAGGAGTAACAAAGGGGATTGAAGATTATGGCCTATAATATGGTAAGGATGGATATTTTTCTTTAAATGTGTTTACTAATGTAGATTGGGTGGGTAATGTTGATGATAGGAAGAGCACAAGTGGTGGAGCACTCTTTCTTGGTGAAAGATTAATCTCCTAGACTAGTAAGAAGCAAAATTGTATTTCTCAATCTACTGCAAAGGAAGAGTGTGTTTTGGCTGCTATTAATTATCAGCAAGTGATATGGGTAAAATATATTCTTGAGGGAATTCATGAGAAGGTCACGGAATCAGTTATTATCTATTGTGATGACACTAGTGCAATAAACATTTCCAAGAATCCAGTGATGCACTCAAAGACAAAGCACATTGCAATAAAATATTATTTTCTAAGAGAATAGGTATAGGAGAAGGAGGTAAGGCTTGACTATGTTCCTACTAAATAACAAGTTGTTGATATATTCACAAAGCCATTACCAAAGGATAGCTTTGTGTATCTCAAAGGTAGATTAGGGGAAGATGTTGATTACATAAATTCATATGTGTTTATTAGAATATCATGCGTATGGATTGATGTAGAAGTGGACTACTCCATAGGGGAAGAAGTTTCAGTATGATGGTGTGATGTAGTGATGAGAAAAGAATAAGCAAAGAACAGTCAAGTATAATCAAATATGACTAAATGACTAGAAAACTTGGGCATTTTTGTCAAAGGGGGAGAATATGCATTATAAAAAGTGAATATGTATGAACACAAGAGAAGAAAATATAGGATGAGATGAAAGGATGAGTATATGTCAGTGATTAATCAATATGATAGAGTGTGCAGACATATGATCAGAGGTATAGAAAAAAGTGGAAACATTTTCCAAAAGTCAGCAAGAGGATTGTCATAGGAGAGACAGTGATGCCAAGAAGAACTCTAAAGTTAAGAGGAAAAGATAAGAGTTTTTCCATCAATGCCAAAGGGGAGATTGTCAGCATAACTTATGCAATGATGAAGATTGGTACAGATTCAATGACAGGTGAATCAATTATTAGGCTGTCATTGATGTCAACTGATTGACTTAGTGTTTTCAATATGTTACCAGATATTATGTGAGTAAATCATGACTTGTAGTATGTTTATAAAGTTTTTGTTCTAATGGAAGAATATGTTATGTTTTGTGATGCTAAGTTTGTAACCGCAAATTTTGATATGAAGTATTGAGTTGGTTATGTTTGAATAAAATCAAATCAAGTAAATACTAAAATAGTTAGTGATAGACAGTAAGTGACTTGAAGGTTATCTCAAATTAGTAAAGTATTTGATGGAGAGGTCATAGGATATGAATGATAACAATGACTAGATACTATGTTGAGGATCGCAACTTAGATTGGTGACCAGTGAAATGGTTTAATGGACTAGAAGTGCTATTAAAAAAATGAATAGGTAAACAAGACATAGTTCTTGAATAGGTAATGAAGATTTGTGAATTGGTGAAGAAATTTGAAGCAGCAATAGGATTGGTGATGTTTTTAGTAAAGTAGTAAGGTAGTTTTGTGATTTATGGAAAGTATTTGACATCATATTTCCAAAGGTGTGCATTTTCGGTGGATTCTTCAAGAAGTTTATTTTGGTCAAACAAGTTTTTGAAGATGGTTCAATTGCCAAGGTGAAATCCATATGGAAGTTGATGAGGTCAGATAAAAATGGTTTATAATTTTTTTATATACATTGTATCTTACCTAATATGATCTAGATCATTTGTATATTAGATCTAGGGTTTATTTTAAGTTAGTGAAAGAAAACCTATATATTCGAAAGTTGAAAAAGAAGTTATTTGTTGATTACAAATTGTAGAAGGATTTGGTGACAAAGATAGTAAAGGAATAAAGTGTGATCAAACCAGGAAAGATTATAGTGTGTGGACAAGAGTTTCACAACTTAATAGGATTTGATCATGTAGAGGTAGTGCAATTTAATAGATCATTTTATCTGCTGCTTTCTAACTATTGTAATAGTGAAATCCCCCTAGCATATATTTTTTGTAAATCCTCTAACAAGGTGGCATTTGTATTGAATGTTTAAATTCCTCTAACAAGGTTGCTCCTAATAGGGAAAAGATCCTAATAGATGTAAAGGAAAATCCCTTAACTCAGTAGCACCTAACAGTTGTTTTGTAAACCTTTAATAGGGTACTAAGCTCCTCACTCGACATATTCCAGAAGAGTACAGATTTAGTGGGTACCAACTCCCACCATGGTTTTTCCCATTTGGGTTTCCATGAGAAAAATATGGTGTCTTCATTGTGTGGAATCATTATTTGTGGATGTATGCTTTGAAATTTTCTAGTTATATTAGTTTTTTTTTAATGTTTTATTACATAAAGTTTAAAGAATTTGAAATCGGGTAATTTTTTTATTACTAATTCACCCCTCCCCTCTCAATAGTCAGACCTGTATTAACAAATATGTAGTTTTTATACCATAGTAGCACGTAGGTTTAGTAAATTGTTATACCAAAATATAGTAGTTGATGGTTTCTACTAGAAGGACTAGTTATTGGAATAGTTTATGTGACCGTGGTTGCTAGTGGCATTGGGGATGGGTTCCTAGTCCTACCTAATATGAATTTGACTTCTTTCTCACTTTTTCTATATACAATTTGATAGTGTACGACCCTCTATTCTTGCAACTTGACAAAATAAATGGGCCCTACCATAATTTTTGGATGAAATTGATAGGAAAATATGTATTCTTATGGGGAAATAACTTCCAAATCCAAAAATGGAAATAATTGTTGAATTGATGAAAATTTAAAAATTTTGAAAATAAATCATACCCAATTGCAAGTCAAGTTAGCCAAGCCCAATTTGTAAAAACATTTTGCCTCAAATTTGAATTTTTCCAAATATAGGAAAATTTATAGTCAAAATTCACTGGAATGGCCACCCGGATGTAATGGTGAGGTAAGATCTTGCTTTAGTTGCTCCCATGAGATGGTGGTATCTTAAATATAAATCATGGCCCTCTAAAATTAAAGAAAATAGATTTCCAATGTCTATGAAATGAAACCTTCTATGGCTCTGATCTACCCTGTAAGAATTTATCTATGATAAAGAATGATAATTCCAAGATCTAGAAGCTCAATTGATAGAAAAAGAGAGATAGGAAAAATAATATGATCAATTGATTGACTTGATTCAATAATGATCAATAATGAAATATAATGAATGAATACAAAATAGATATGCTTGAATATATAGGCAATACATGATAACTAGGAGATATGCAAGAGATAACCTATCAATCACACTAGGTGTAATCACATTTCCACCAAAGGTGGATCATCCTCCTTTGTACAAAAAAGTATGTGCAATATGTGCAACAATGCGAGGATGATAATGTGATAGGAGCGCTAAAGGCTATGGGTCTCACACATAAAGTGGAAATTCTCCTACACCATGTGCTAAAATAATGTAAATTCCTAGATGTCTACATGACAACTAATATGAAAATGCATTATCCTAAGTAAACTTAAGTAAAGTGTAATTAGTGAATATTTAATTACACCAAAAAATTTGTCTTCTACATATTTGAAACCCTCTTACAACTACATCATTTTAAGCCACATGCCACCTTTAGAAAAGTTTATTCTTTTTCATTTAAATAGACTTTTCAATTTGATTTAGAAGTCTATTTTTTAATTCATTTCTTCTACTCAATATTTATTTTAAGTGGAAAACATTAAAAAATTTTAAATATATAATTACGTCGAAGGCATTCTTATATGAAATTGAGGACCTATTTTCTAAAATAAATGGTTAAGATCAATAAGGAGGATGGAAAACAATCAAAAACATTATAACCCTTTGTTTGGGTGTAAATATATTGGTACTTGTTTTGAAAAGGGATGCATGATGATTGAAGTCATCCCTATCATTGATTTTTTTCCTCTTTTTCATTCGTCCATCATTTTTTTTTTGTTCATTCTTCTTGCAATCATTTTGACCAAAGACAATATTTGTCGCTTGGGTCACTCATGTTGGAGAAATTTCATGGCTAAAACTTGTTAATGTTTTCAATTTTACTCTATCTATTATGGGGCAAATTGAAAATCAAACTGAAATAAGTGAAAGTTAAAGTGAAGTGGTTCTCTCCAATTCCTTCAAACAAAACATACAACACTTGGAATTATCTTATGTGCATCCCTCAGCTTCTAAGAGGCCTAGACATTATCACCCTTGTTTAATAGTGCCATCTTGTTAGGAATAACAGTCCACAATACAATTGAGAGGGGGGGTGAATCAGTTGTATGACAGAATATTAAACTTTAAATTTTAAGCTCAACAATATTAGATCCAATGAACACATTGAATGCCAACACAATAACATAATATTTTGGTTATGGGTCCAAACCTTGTTAAAGGTAAAAACCCCGGTGGGAATTAGCACCCATTAATGATGTACTGAGAGTATAGTAATCCTTGTTAGAAGATATAGCCCTATTAGGATCTTATTGAAACATTACAATACATACTCCTTGTTAGAGGACATACCCTATTAGGAGTCAAGGAACAAAGAGGGCTCACTACCCAAAGAAGGTTAAATCCACCTTCAGAACTCACTAGTTCACAACAGGTGTATATGAAAAAATACACAATCTTTTTGAACTATTTTCCAGCAACTGTCTTTGCTTGATCAATTCCAATGAAGTCCACCAATAAACCTCTACTCTACATGTAGAATAATCAAGCTCGTAGCTTTTACAACCTCTCTATGTCACATATATTCCAGCCATGTCTTTTCCAAACAAAAGACCTTTCATTTATACCTTATCACATTTTACCAAGATCAGGTTGGCCCATAAGGCTTTCCTAATAATAAACAATTACATAAACCCTTGCTAAGATACACATGGTATCAAAAATAGGTTTACAATGATTACATTACAAAAATTAAGGACTGACATCCTTGATTTATGCTTGCCAAACAAAACACACACTTCATTCCCTAAGTCAGCTTCAAAATAAGCCATCACCAGAGCACACGCCATAGATGATGTCACCAATCACTCTATACCTTGTGCTAACCAATGAACATCCATCATTGCCTCTTCCATCATCCTTAAATTTTTCATACCTTGAATCCAATCCCTCTGAAAGATATATCAAAAACTTAGAGGCTAACTCTGTCGATTCTCACTGTCACAGTCTAGTGACCAGTCTTAACCAAAATAGTTGTAACTTTCTTAATATGAAATATTAATGATGCAATCACAAATATAAGATCACAACATCCACCTAAACTCTCATCTAACTTCACAGCATCTAAAACATCCATACACTATGATTACCAGTCTGGTTCCTTCATAAAAGCATATGTTGACGTCAGTGACAAAAGACAAATGACAATAGTATGATTGGCCATTTAGTAACATAGTGATTAAACATATTACATGTCTCAATTACCACCCATGCATTAGCAATATCCAACAATCTCCCCCCTTGGCATTGATGTCAACATATGGGAAAATATTATCCCAAGGTTATATCAACCCAAAGTCCTTCAACTGAACAGTCTCCCCAAATAGTAGAGATTTTCTCATAGCAACACTCCCCCTTTGACAGCAATGGCAAAGGGTGCCATGAGCCTTCAACTACCTTCACATATAAACTTTCTTCCATGATCACTCCCCTTGGGGAGTAGATCCCTACATCCAGTCTAGAAAATGATAAGGCTCTGAATACTTCTGGACTGATGCATCTCTGCATCATTTGGTTCTGACTAGGAGGGTCTTGAACCCCTAGCATACCTCTAAGATATTCAAAGGTATATTTTGGTAGTGGCTTTGTGAAGATGTCTGCAATCTGCTCTTTTGTACTAATATACTCTAATTTGATTTCTTTTTGTGCCACCTTGTCTCTCAAGAAGTGATACTTGATAGAAATATGTTTAGTTTTAGAATGCATCACCAAATTCTTTGACATGTTTACTGTACTAGTTTTGTCACAATGAATAACCACATGCTCTTCAAAATTTATTCCAATGTCTATCAGCATGTGTTTCATCCAAATAATCTGAGTGCAGTTTATAGTAGAAGCAACATACTCTGATTCAGTAGTAGATTGTGCTATACAATCTTGTTTCTTACTTAGCCAAGAAACCAACTTTTTCCCAAGGAAAAATGCACCACCACTGGTACTTTTTTTGTCATCAATATCTCCTGCCCAATCAGCATCAGTATAGGCATGAAGTTCAAAGCTATCATTCTTTTCATACCATAAACCATAGTCTATGGTTCCTCTGAGATACCTCAGTATCCTTTTCACAGCAGCTAGATGTGTCTCTTTAGGTTCTGCCTGATATCTAGCCACAATTCCAATAGCATTAGCAATATTTGGTCTGGTATGAGTCAAATATTATAGTCCTCCAACCATTGATCTATACAAAGTCTGAAAAACACATTTTGATTCATCATCAATTCTTAGCTTTTTTCCATTCACCACAGGTGTTCCTACTAGTTTACAATCTTCCATACTGAATTTTTAATACCCCTCTAACCCTAATATAAGTTTTGTGTTTTTGAAAGAATTAAGATCCTTCGATGTTTTCTTATAGCTTAAGTTGTACACGATACTTGTTTGATCTATTCCTATAGTTGTTTATAATAATTTTATAAGCTAGTACTCAATGATTCTAATATCAAACATACTATCTAAAGGTATCACTTTTGTATGTATTTATCTCCATGTATGTATTGAGTACCTACAAGACCTTTATGAACATAGTTAGGATGTTATATGATATGTACTTGATAGATATATATAAGTGGTTATTTATATTTTCTTCTATTAAGGTTACTTTGGATGAATCTTGTGTCTCACTTGATGATTTGATTATGTTGATTTATTATTAGTATTGATAAGAGACTAACACAATGCTTGAGATTCTAACCTTCGTTATGATGATGCTACATGCTTTGAGTGTATATATATACATGATGTGTTTTCATGATTCAGAACGAAGTCGTAGTTACTCACATAGCTGAGGTCCACACGATGTATCGATCCTGGTCATCTGTCTGTAATGTTTTCTTTTATACGTATATCCGTGCATATGTATTTCTTCTTTGTGATGCAGGCTTGCAGGTACCGGGCATCGACTTCACCTGGCTTCACAGGTCTGAGCATGCCCTCAAATCCTCGATGGTTGTTGTTATGGAGATAGTACTAAGGCCCCTACATGAGTCTTCCTTTGTTATTATTCCAATTTGGGAATATTAGGGTTCCTTCTTTGTCAGTCAACCTTTGGGTCAAAAACCCAAATCCAACGCACCCGGTTGGGCATGGTTGTAGTTAGTGCCTTGTGGCCACTTGAATCCATTTGGTTGTATGATTTGTGTACTCATTTTATTTATTTCTCCTTCTTGGTATGATTCTTAGTTAATCTTTCTATGTTGTGTTTCAGGAGTTTGGCTTGACTTTCCTTGTTGACTTTGGTTGACCTTGTTTGATCTTATAGTTTTCTCAATATGTTTCATAGTTGATTTTTATGGCCTCTTTCGATGATTAGATTTATTTTGAGGCATGTGATTTTATTCAACCTCAGTGTTATATCCTATAGTAATTATAAATAGGTAATAATATTGTGATCTATTACTTCATAATCTTATAGATTATAGTGTTTGGTATTTGGCATGTATCTATATAAATATAAATATATATATATATATATATGGAAATATATATATGGGTGCACACATATATGTATTTATATATATATAATTTATATGTGATTATATGTTAATTATTGTAGATGTTGTTGATGGTGTATATTTTGGGATTAATGTAAAGTATAATATTATTAATAATTAAATATTAAATAATGTGAGGTATATTATTCTCAATTGTTAATTATTAATAATGAGGATAGGTTATATATATAGATATTGATGTAATTAATGATGGCATATGCATATATGTTAGGATAATATTACATATGTGTATGAATGAATACAAATAATCTTTTATTGTATATTTGAGTAATATAGTTGTATGATATTAAGTTATTTTATAATACCCTTTAGTTAAGAGTTAGTTGGGAATTGGTTACTTTTCCTCTCAACCTTTGGAAATCTATTTATATGCACTACTTTATCATTTGAAGGGAGGGGATTTTGGGGCTGAAGCATTGAGGAGAGGATGGCCTTACTTTTCATGGAGATTTTGTAGAGAAAACTTGGAGATGTGAAGGAGAGTTTGTAAGCATATGTCTTTAAGAATTTTTGGTTATCTTTGCTTTTGGGAGAGAGACATTTTTGTGAGAATTTCAGTAGTTGAGAGAGGGATTCTTTGCTTTGGAATTATTTCTTTCTTTCATGGAGATTTCTAAAATTGGATAGGGTTTGAAGGATGCATCTCAAGTTTGGATTTGTCTTCTCTTTTGTTTCCTTCCTTCTTCGATTCAACCTTCGTAGGACATGAGGTATGGATTGAATATTTTAGTTACTTGATGTATCTGATAGATTATAGATCTATTTATATATTATCATTATTTATTATATCTGTACTTTTCATTTGTATGGTTATTTTAAAGTTTTGAGTTTTTGTTTGTAAGAATTGGCATGTGTTTTCCTAGGGTTTTTAGCAACCCATTTTTGGAGATCTGTTATTATAACAATTTAAATTGCATCTATGGTTTTACTAAATTGATTTTATGGAAGTAAAATTCATAGATCTCAAATGGGTATCTCTCTAATTTTATTTTTAGGGTCGAATTAATGCCTTATTTTTGACATTTTGGCAGACTATGCCTGTCCATTCTTGATTCCGAATTTTCTATCAAATGTATTCGTATGCTACAGGCTGATATGATCATAAAAAAGTATGAATTTGATATAAGATATTATCCTAAGTCTTATATTTAATTTCCAATTGGTTTGGTCAATTTTAATTATGTTTTGTGAAAATTACAACCGTTTTAGTGAAGGCAGGTCTGAACCCTAACCAGAATTTTCTGTTTTAAACCAGAAGTCATAACTTTCTTTCCCACCGTTGGATCTTCCTAAAAATAAAATTAAGAGTCTATAATTATTTTATCTAAATCTCCACCGAAGAGATTTCCTTTATTATTTTTTTTGTGTAAGATATGGTTGACTGTTCTATGATGACTATTCTTTGCATTTAATCCTTGCTTGAAATAATTCAGTTTAAGAACATCATTAAGTTTTAAGGTTTCGTATGGTTACCAGAGGCTATTAGAACTTTTTTTTGGTTAATTGGATCTATTTATACTCTGAATATGTTTATAATATCACTTGGATGTCTTCTTATATGTTTGGAACATTCTGAATGTGATATTGGGTTTAGGGTTGTCAAGTGGACTAGGGACAACATATGTTTTCCTAAACTCAATCAAATGTTGTTATGGAATTGATATGAATTCTTGATGATGACTCTATTATGTTCTTATAATTTTTATATGTATGTTAGGGAACCTAAGTACACTAGGTGACTGGCTCATAGTGAGGGGCCGGGGCCCTAAGTGGCTAGTACCAGGATAACCTACTATGAGTTATTTAATCAAGTGATAACCTAAATAAATGAATTGGGAATGGGAGATTATTGGAATGGGAAATTACACACTAATCAAGATTAATTTTGCCTCGCCCATGCCTTTAGTGCTAGTAAAGACTAAGGATGGGAGTGGGAGAAGGTACCTATGCGTAGGTACGACTGGATGACCTTGTCTGTATGAGAGGCATTCAGTTCCGCATGTGCCTACTTGGGGGCCGGGGCCAAGAGTGGCTAGTACCAAGACAACCCAAGGGGTGAGGGCTATGTGATGACACTCACCTAGCTTGTAGCTTAGAGTCTCTACCAAATTTGATCATGCCTCTGGTAGTCCTTGTGGTCTTCTTGTCTTTTCTTTTGTGTTGTGACTTTGGGTAAATTTTATCACCACCTTAGGAATTTTCTAGTTGTTACCTCTTGTATGGGCCTTTGGTTCTATCTCCTAGCTCGGGGGAGTGGTCCTATTGGTTCCACGTGGTTGGGTGGTTAATATTTATATCGAGGTAGTGTTCGTGATTCTCTGGATGATCCTAGCACATATTCCTTTCCAGATCTGCAGTTGAAGATTTCTTATTGGATATTTTAATATGTTGAGATGAACTTATGTATTTGAATTCATGTAATTTTTAATCTCCTAAAAGGAGTCTTGTAGTATTGATGTAATCTCAATTCAAAGCAATGCATAAGGGAATGGGTAGTTCTAGGTAAAAGAAAGGGAAAATAATGTGGAATATTAGACATGTTACTAGCATTAAAAGAAAGTGTTTATGTTATTTCTCCTATCCTCTTATGTTGTCCATATGTAAAGGAAATAATCTTAAATATAGTTATATATAATGATGTATCACAAAAATAATGTATTCTCTCTTGATGAAAGGATCCAAGGAAATTATTGAGAAATGATAGGTTAGTGATTGGAATTATTAACAATGAATGGTTATGAAACAATGCAATAAAATAGTAACTTGATTATAATGTTAATACTTGGTTCATGTTAATGAAATACCTAGGATAGTGCCTACCTTAATGAATATTAATCTCTTACCTAAATTATTAGAGAAAAGTGATATAAAGGATAGTAGATGTAGATGAAATCAATATGAATTTATGGAATGAGTTGATAAAAGGAATAATGATGTTGGATGATTAACCTATGTTTAATAAAAGAAATAAGTTAGGGACATTTAACTTGGTGCATTAAAATGAATGTAGATCTTTTAAGCTCATGATTCTGTGAATATCGTATGCATGTAAATGGTTTATATGATGTTGCTTAGGTAGCGATGTTAGGGAACCCGGGAGGACTTAAGTTGTATAAATCTTACATTCAAGTAGTAGAAAATTATTTCTTCTTTTAGAAATATGAAGTGTAATGATGAATATTATTCTAGTTAAAATAAATAAATAAATTTTAAAAAAATTCACTACTTTCATTTTATAGAGGTTTTATGTCTTGTCCATTTGGGTTGCCTGGCAGGGCGTTACAGAATTTCTTAACTAATTCTTTGAGATACTTGGTCTGAGAAATGAAAATACCATTCTCATTCTGAGTTATTTGTAGTCCAAGGAAGAATTTCATTCCACCTATCATGGACATCTCAAATTCACTTTCCATTTCCTTAGAAAACTTCTTACATAGATCATCATTACCTCCAAAGATAATTTCATCCACAAATACTTCTATTATCAGGATTCCATCTTCAGTAGTTCTTAAATACAAATTACTATCTGCATTACCTTTTTTGACCCAAGTCCAAGTAGGTACTTGTCCAACCTTGCATACCAAGCCCTAGGAGCTTGCTTCAACCCATATAGGGCTTTCTTCAATTTTCACACCATGTCTTTGTCTTCGCATAGAGGAAATCTATATAGTTGTTCTATGTATACTTATTCTTTAAGATCTCGATTCAGAAATGTAGATTTAACATCCATCTGATACACTTTGAAGTTTTTGTGTGCAGCATAAGATAGGAATAATCTTACTACCTCTATTCTAGCAATAGGAGAAAATGTTTCTTCAAATTCTATGCCTTCTTGTTGTGAGTATCCCTTACACACTAGTCTTGTTGTGTTCCTTACAACTATTCCTTCTTCATCCATTTTGTTTCTAAAGACCCATTTTGTTCCTATAACATTTTTATTTTTTGGTCTTGGAACCAATTCCCAAGTATTATTTTTCTTTATTTGATCTAATTCTTCTTTCATGGAATTTATCCAAGATTCATCTTTAAAGGCTTCATCTATAGTTTTTGGCTCAACTTGAGAAATCAAAAAAAATTATTCTCTAGCTTTAGATCTAGTTAACACTCCCTGACTGGTATTGCCAATAATTTTATTTTCAGGATGGTTATTTTTTACATACCTTGGAGTTTTAGGAGTTTCAGTAGTCTTTCTTGTATCAGCATCACAAGCTTCTTTTTCACTTTCTTCCTCAACAAGTTCTTCTTCTTTGGCAGCATTAGTGGTTTTTTTCACTTCTGATATCTGATTGTTGTCATACATTCTTTCTTGTATCTAAAATTTCTCATCTATTCTTACATTATTACTTTCAACCATCTTCCTTAATCTTAGATTGAAACATTTGTATGCCTTGCTTTTAACAAAATAACCAAGGAAGATACCTTCATCACTTCTAGCATCAAATTTCCCTATCTCATCATCCCTCTTGATGTAACACTTGCTACCAAAAATTCTGAAATATTTTACAGTAGGAGTATGATCAAACCATAGTTCATAGGGAGTCTTACTTGTGCCATCTCTAATTTGAATTCTATTTAATGTGTATACTGATGTTCCAACAGCCTCTCTCCAATGTACATGAGATACATTTCCTTCAATTAGCATTATCCTGGAAGCATCAAGTATAGTTCTATTTCTTTGCTCTGTTATCCCATTCTGTTGTGGAGTCCTAGGAGAAGATGTTTATCTTTTTATCACATTCTCTTCACAGTATGAATTAAATAAATCTGATGTAAACTCTCCACCTCTGTCTGATCTTAAACACTTAATTTTCAGTCCTGATTCATTCTCTACTTTTTCTTTAAACAACTTGAATTTGTCAAATGCTTCTAATTTCTCTCTCAAATAGGTAACCCACATCATTCTAGAAAAGTCATCAACAAAGAGTATAAAATACCTTTCACCATAGTATGACTTTGTTCTTGTAGGCCCACATAGATCTGTATGTACCAGATCCAACTTTCCTTTTGATGTAAATGTGTTGCTTTTATGACTGCTTTTAGTTTTCTTTCCCATAACACATTCTCTACATACAATGTTAGAAGGTTTCAGAATCTTCAGTAGATCTCTTACTACATTAGCCATACTTTCCTTCACAATTTTATCAAAGTTAACATAACAAAATCTTCTATGCCATAACTAGCTATCATCTACCTTCACAACAAAACAAGAGGCTCCAAATGTGTTTAGTTCAAATACATTACCTCTAGGTCTCGAACTAGTAGCAATCAGTTTTCCTTCCTTGCTTCTGATAAAGCATTTACCATTAACAAAACTTAACTGAAAGTTTTTGTCCATTAACTGTCCAACACTCAACAAATTGTTTTTCAGTCTTTCAACAAGTAGTACATTGTCTGTATTAGTGTTTCCATCCAAAGTGATGGATCCAACTCCTATGATGGACTTTGGGAGATTGTCCCCAAACGTTACAAAACCTCCATCATAATTTAGTAATTTAACAAACTTGTTCTTATCACCAATCATGTAATGAGAACATCCACTGTCAATTATCCATTCATTTTTCTTGTCAACATGAGATACTAAGGCTTTTTCTTCATGAACAGGTTCATCTTTAATAGCACCAAATCCAATATCTTCATCATCTAAATCATCATCATAAATTCATTCACTAGCATAATAACATTCTTTGTCTCTTCTAATCTTTGCATAATCAGGTTTGTACTTAGGAACTCTTGTAGGACACCTAGATGCAAAATGATCTATCTTATTGCATGAAAAACATTTCAAAGGTAATTTGCCTTCAAATTTTTCCTTACCTCTTTTCTCTCTTCTAGAAATCAGTGCAAAAAGTTCTTCCATCTTCTTTTCTTCTTCTATTATCTTCTCCCATTCTTCGGCATACTCACCAAGATCTTCTTTCAGGTCTTCTTTGCTTGTGCTTGGAAGAGAAAATACTTTCTTGTGTGTGGATGCCCTAAATGTAGATTCAAATTTAGGTGCAACTTCTCCTAATTTCATAGCTTTAAAGGTAGTTAACTTTTCAATCAACATCTCTCTGATAAAGTTTGGAGTCAAGGGTATAGTTTCTTGAATTGACATTGCCTTGAATTTGTAAGTAGGAGTTAGAGATCTGAGAATCTTTGCAATAACTTCATCTTCATCATAAGTTCCTCCACAATTTTTGATTCCAACTACAGCTTCTGTAACCCTTTGAACATAGGCTATAATGCTTGCATCTTCATTCATTTGTAGCTTCTCCATCTTTATCTTCCAGTTTTGCAATTTCACTTGTTTGGTATACTTGTCTCCTTCATAGAGTGTCTCTAGTCTATTCCAAATATCATGTGTTGAATCTAGGTCTTTAATTTCAGTAAAATCACCCTCAAATAGTGCACTGATCAATGCTTCTCTTGCTACCATATTACATGAAAATAACTTCTTTTCATCCTCATCGGTTGTTTCCAAGTCATTCTCAGCCTTCAGAGATTCCTTCTTCTTCACAATCATCCAGTAGTCTATGCCCATACATAGAAGATGTGTTCGCATCTTGTTTTTCCAACTGTCAAAGTTTTTAGGATCAAACTTAGGACTTTCCTTCCTATAGAATTCCATCTCCAAGATCACCTCAAGTTGTTAAGCTTTCTCTCTAAGGACCACAAGCTTTGATACCAATTGTTAGGAATAACAGTCCACAATACAACTGAGAGGGGGGGTGAATCAGTTGTATGACATAAAATTAAACTTTAAATTTTAAGATCAACAATATCAGATCCAATAAAAACAATGAATGCCAACACAATAACACAATATTTTTGTTATGGGGAAACCCTATTAAAAGTAAAAACCTCGATGGGAATTAGCACCCACTAATGATGTACTAAGAGTATAGTAATCCTTGTTAGAAGATATAGCCCTGTTAGGAGCTTATTGAAACATTACAGTACATAGTCCTTGTTAGAGGATAGACCTTGTTAGGATTCAAGGAGCAAAGAGGGCTCACTGCCCAAAGAAGGTTAAATCCATCTTTAGAACTCGCTAGTTCGCAACAAGTGTATATGAAGAAATACATAATCTTTTTGAACTATTTTCCATTCTTGATCAGTTCCAATGAAGTCCAATAGTAAACCTTTGCTCTACATGTAGCAAACTCAAGCTCATAGCTTTTACAACCTCTCTATGTCACATATATTTCATCCATGTCTTTTCCAAACAAAAGACCTTTCATTTATACCTTATCACATTTTACCAAGATCAGGTCGGCCCATAAGGCTTTCCTAATTATAAACAATTACATAAACCCTTGCTAAGATACACACAATATCTAAAACAATTTTACAATGATTACATTACAACAATTAAGGATCGACATCCTTGATTTATGCTTGCCAAACAAAACACACACTTCATTCCCTACGTCGGCTTCAAAATAAGCCATCACCAGAGCACACACTATAGATGATGTCACCAATCACTCCATACCTTGTGATAACCAATGAACATCCATCATTACCTCTTCCATCATCCTTCAAGTTTTCATACCTTGAATCTAATCCCTCTGAAAGATATATCAAAAACTTAGAGGCTAACTTTGTCAATTCTCACTGTCACAGTCTAGTGACCAGTCTTAACCAAAAGAGTTGTAACTTTCTTAATATGAAATACTTAATGATGTGATCATAGATATAAGATCACAACATCCACTTGAACTCTCATCTAACTTCATAGCATCTAAAACATCCATACACTTACCATACACTGTGATTAGCAGTTTGGTTCCTTCATAAAAGCATATGTTGACATCAGTGACAAAACACAAATGACAACAGTATGATTGGCCATTCAGTAACGTAGTGATTAAACATATTACATGTCTCAAGTATATTTTTTTTGTTCATTCTTCTTGCAATCATTTTGACCAATGACAATATTCATCGCTTGGGTCACTCATGTTGGAGAAATTTCATGGCTAAAAATTGTTGATGTTTTCAATTTTACTCTATCTATTATGGGCCAAATTGAAAATCAAACTAAAATAAGTGAAAGTTAAAGTGAAGCGGTTCTCTCCAATTCCTTCAAACAAAATATACAACACTTGGAATTGTCTTATGTGCATCCCTCAGCTTCTAAGAGGCCTAGACTTTATCACCCTTGTTTAACAGTGCCATCTAAGCCAAACTAGCTACCATTGTTTCTTTCCTTTCTACTTTGCAATGATGGTAGCATTTATGTTTAGACCTACCAATTGCATTTTCTTGAAAGATTCTAAACCTTTTCAACCATTAAATTTTTTCCATTTCCTAAAATTATGGTATTTCATGAGAACACATTTTTGTCTATGGATTTTGTCCAACTTGTGTGCCACCTCCATGCTCTAATATATTTTTACACGCATCTCCTAAATGGTTGCAATGATTTCCCTTTTCTTCTAAGATTCTTTTTCTATATGTTTTCTTTGATGTACACCTATGTTTCTTCCATCTAGTAGATTTAGGATAAATTGAAGCCATAGTTGCTTGAAAAAAATCGTAGTTGAATAGGCGAGCATTTATGGAAAAGGTTCTATCGATGTAAACAATAGAACCCATTGCTCCAACTCTAACTATCCTTTCCAATCTCATTTTGAGTATGCATATTCTTGAACATACTAAATAACTAAGAGGGGGGTTGAATCAATTATTCCTAAACTCCTTTTCACAATATTAACTAATCTAGAGCAATCTTAAACCATTTAGATAATTAAAATAGATAAGAACATGAAACTATATAATCAATAAACACCATAACATCAAAATTAATGTGGAAACCCAAGATGGGAAAAACCATAGAGAAACTAATTCTCATGAATACAACATCAGTTAAGGTGACACCGGTTAAGGTGATTTTAATAGAGGCTCACTACCAATTTTCTCAGTACTGTAGGTAAGGCTCATTTTCATTTGGGATAAATTTCCTAATACAAAAATGACTAATTCCAAAAAGGTCTTACAAAGAAAATGTGAACTAATAATTATGTATCTACATATGCATGAAATAGTTCCAATTAATAGAACAATAGAAGCTAACTATAGTATATCCTATTAGAGATCTTCTTCCAGTATTCAATAATTTTCTACAAACTGAGTACTCATTTCTATCACTATCTTTTCTCTACCTTAACTTTACCATTTACACCTCTTACGCTTCTTGCACAATCCACCATTAGATATTAATTCTCATAACCATGCTCACATCATATTTCCTTCAACATATACACACTCACACTTAGATCCAAAAAGATGTTATATATATATATATATATAGACACACACACACACACACACATATCCATTAAACCATATACATAATTCAACCTATCAAAACCTATCAAATTAAATACAAAAATATATCTTTAGATATATAATAAAGATCAACACACTAGCACCAAACCTAAAATATTGATCACGCATATGATAAATCCATACCATGCTACCATGGAACCCAAAGATAGGTCATACATAAGATAAGCATGTGGATGAATATCCAAGACAATATTCTGATGTGCTACATAAATATCCAAATAGAAAGGATGCCTAGAATGAACTCTGAACATAGCATCCAATGATAGCCATCAAATCTTCACATTTCTACACTTACTAAACACCATAGATATACCAAAAAGATATACCACCATTATCAAAGAAAGGATATGTAAATCTCTATATTTTTGTTGACTATTAGTGTCTTACACTTAGTCATTATCTAGGCAATGTTGGTCAGTCATCACTGCGACCAAGTCATCATGTATAGGCCGAGTCATGTAATGTATATTTATCAAGCAGTAGTTACTGTCGAGTAAGCTAATGGTCACTATGTATTTTTGTATTAGCCGAGTTAGTTTTTGCCAAGCTATGTAAAGTAATGTATAATGAACAATAGAGATATCAGTGAATGCTGAGTACAGTGAATGCCGAGTACCAAAGACATCAATTGCCAAGTTAGCCAGAATTGACATATGAGTTTGTTATGGCACAATCATCGAGGTAAAACATTTTGGCTGACATTCATGTTTTGTATTTTGTTTTTTGAGGAAATCATAGAGGTGATTACGCTCCTATTTTATATTCATCGATCCCAATGCAACACTTGGAGCCAATTAGAATTAGTAAAGCTTAAGCAGCAAAAAGAGTAAATCTGGATCGTAGATCTTAAATCTTGAGGAAGTTTAGTTGTCTCTATAAGGAGAAGATCTGAACCCTAATGTGTGTGAGAGAGGATGCAAAGGGAATGAAGGAATGAGCAGAGAACACATTCAGACTAGTGAAGCATTCTGATAGATTTCAGTAACCATGTAAAGCAGTGAAGGATAGAACAGAGATAAACTTGATTGATGAGATCAAATCAAATACTGGAAGGAGAAGATCTGTAATCAGCATACAGTGTAGACCAAAGGATTAGGTACTCAGACATTCTAACAAGCGTATCAGGGTAAATCTCTTAACAAAGTGGTTTTAACAGACCTTTTTGTAATCTTTTAACTGAGTGCTTACTTAGTTGTAAGTTCTCAATCCTTTTGCAAGGTAGACTATATAAGTCTTTTAGATCTTAATAGGGTAGGCCCCTCACAGGGTAGATCATATTTTGTGACCAAATTTGTAGCCCTAATAGGCAAAATTTATATTGCAGTAGTGAAGATTTGTGGGTGTCATCCCCACCCCAGTTTTACCTTTCAAGGGTTTCTGGGTAACCAAAGTTATTATGATAGAGTACTTTCTTGAATGTTGTTTAGTGTATTAGCTTCATTTCATTGATGTAATTTATATTTAGGCTATGCAAAGTTTTTAGTAATGCAAAATGGATTAATAGGTGATATCTAATTCACCCCCCCCCCCCTCTCAGTGTCACATTTCCCAACTACATTTCCAACAATTAGTATCAGAGCTCTAGGGTTTCTTATAGGAAGTCTAACCACTTGAAGATAAAGATCTTGAAATGGAAGTTTATAAGCTAGGAAAGGTTATAGAGAATCAAAAGATTGATGTTCAGCTGGCATTACAACAACTGGAAGCAGCCAGAGGTGAACTGAAGAAATCCTTAAGCAAGAGAAGAGAAATTGCTATTCAGCAAAATGATTCACAATATCAAGAAGATGATACTACTAGACTATTTGATAATGGGAACTCTGCAGAAAGTGCCAAAGCCATAAAAGATCTACTGGAGAAAAATAGCATACTAAGTGATGACATCAAAAATCTAAAGAGAGAACAAGAAATTCAATGTGTCAGACTCTGTGAAGTAGTTGAACAGAAAAAGAAAGTTGAAGAAGACAAGACAATGGCTGAATAAGACAAAAGACAAATATCAATGAGACTTGATGAATGGAAAAGTGGCATGCAAAGGTTGACCAACAATCAACTAGACATGGTAAATCAACTATTGCTGGTTAATCAAGAATTGGGCAGGAAAGATATGGAAATCAACAATCTGAGATCTGAAAATGATCAACTAAGAAATGAATTGAGATCTGAAAAGGAAATCAATGAAAGGATGAACAAACCAAATGAAGCTACAAAATACTTTGAAGAGTTGTTAAGGTCACCTAGAAGATTTGGTGATAGATCTAGACTTGGACTAAATGAGCATTCATCATCTACTGAGGAAGGAGAATCATCAAAGAGTGGAGAGAAAAAGAATGCAAAACCAAAGAACAACAAGCCCACATGCCATCATTGTGGAAAACCAGGACATACAGCCAACATATGTAGAAGCAAACATGGTAAGTCTAATCCTAGACCTAAATTTAATGGACATTGCTTTAACTGTAAGAAACATGGACATCAGGCACAAGAATGTAGGTCTAAGGTCAGTAATCCACCTATCTCACCAAAATTTTAAGGACACTATTTCAACTGTCAGAAGTATGGACATAGAGCATTTGAATGCAGATCTAAACCTAAATGGTCATCAAATGAATAGACTAAGTCACCTATGAAGAGTAACTCGTACAATTGGGATTATAACACTTGGTATAGTTGTCATTACTGTAGAAAATATGGACACATTGGAGCAAATTGTCTAAAGACTCATTTCAGAGGTAAATCTAAAAGTTGGATGAACTGAAGTATAGTATGTTATAAGTGTAACAAGATAGGTCACCTAAAGAAAGACTATAGGTCCCCCATACTAAGAAATGAACAAAGCAAGAATGAAGATTTAAATGAGAAATTGAGAAATCAGATGAATAGAACATGGAAGAAGAAAGAAGAAGGAAGCACAAGTGAAGCCAGTGCATCTACGATCACCCAATCCGATGGATCAGGTGATCACACTTCTTCGAACTAAGAAAATAAGGTATGTTTGGAGCTGAGTCTTAAAATGCTTTATCTTACATTAGTTCCTAACATAAGTTGAGTAAAAGTCCATATCTGCATAAATAAAGATGCATTAGGACATATTTGAGTCACGTGGAGAAATTCATTTTTTCTTATGCCGAGCATCAGTGTTTTGATTGAGTTATCAATATATGTCAAGCACCTATGGTAGCTGAGATGTAATGTACACTAAGCTATGTTTGAACAATTATATCAACTGGCCTTGAGTTAGCCGAGCTTAACATAAGAATGTCGAGATAGTTGTATTCCACCTAGAATATGTACGAAACATTTATGAAGCCCTAATTCAAACATTTCAAGTCTATAAAGTGGAATGTTACCATTCATTTCATTTCACCAGCAAATTGAGATTTCTTTGAGCGATTCAAAAAGTGTTTAACCAACTTGTTTAAGGGCGATTTCAAATATTTTCAATGTGCTGTCAACAAATCATCTATAGAACACTTACACAAAGGTACGCTACCAAGAAAAATCTTTTTTGAGAATTTTTAAGTTAAAATCAATGGCATCATCTTCATCTACTACAATGAAGAAAAAAGAGATGGAGGTTTTCAACGTTCAGTTAGTAAGGAATGAAGTGTGTAAGCCGCAAAAGTTTCAGGCTATTCCAGAGAACACAATCAAGGGAGATCTTACTGGTGCTCTATCTTCAATTCCATAAAATGTATTGATAATGAATGATATTAGGTCATGTTACATGTGAAAAATTAGAGAAATTAGAGATTATGAGATCAAGGAGGCATATGACAAATTATGCAACAATGGGGTGTTGAAGCCAGAACAAAAAATAGTTGTCGAGCAAAGGTTAGTTCATGCCTTGGATTTTCTGTAGAATTTCAAAGTGGAGTGGATCAAAATCGTATTGAGTGGAATGCATGACATGCAATTATGGTTGGAAAATGGACCAATTAAGATAACAAAGGGCATGATTCACTGGGTAACCAGATACCATACAATTTCTAGTAAGAGAATAATGAAATGTTCAAGCAAGGTGGAAATTCAGGTGAATACATAGGTAGTTTGGAACAAGTGCGGAATGACAATTTCCACCATCACTGATCCGGAGATTGATTTTTCAATAAGGGTTATTGCACACAAATTCTACCAATCTAGTCTGTTAGACAGCATCCCATGCATGGTAGTGGACCAAGCATGGAAAATTATTAAGAAAGGGCATACTTACGATCTCATTGAGCTCCAACTGACTCAACTTGCCGAGAACCTAACTTCAATCTAGAAAGAAAATAATTCTATGTGTAAGTTTGGTTCCCTACTCATCTGTCTATTCTTTTATATTCAGAAGTGTTTTCCTACTATTGGAGGAGTAATATGGGATAAGAAGAAACTAGTCATAGTTCAAATTAAAGAGTTTATAGGTCAGATAGGAGGAAGTTTTGAGGGTTTAATGGAAAATTATTTCATTTATCTCAAAAATAAAATGAGGAAGAGAAGTAGGATTCTTGTGTCTCTAGTTTAAAACTATAGCCAGGACATCTATTTCTTATTCAACATAGATTTCACTTATGTACAAGCAATTTTACCAAGGGTTTCATGGCTGATGCCATTACCTTATGTGGTAAACATTAATGAAACCATGACTATTATAACAGCCCTGTTAACCAAAGAAATTGATAAAAAGGCTCCTTACTTTGGAACTTATGTAAAGGCTCAATCCAAAATAACCATGGGATTGAAGGTTGCAACTATAAAGATGAAAAGGAAGAAAATTGTGAAGAATCTAGTTAAAATGATCAGAGAAATAGAGGAGGATGGACCTCTTGAATTAACACAAGGACTGGGAGAAGATGAAGCAAGTGATCCTAGTGAGAGTGATGAAGTAGAAGAGGTAGAAGTAGAAAAGAAGAAAGGCAAGAAGACAGTACTTTTCGAGCCCATAAGTAAAAGATGCAAAAACCTAAGGTTACATCATCATCTATGCTTAGGCCAAGGAAAAGGGGAGTCTCTTCAACTGTCATGATACAAAAGAAAACCCTTGCATCAGGGAAAAGAAAAATTGTTCAGCCCAAGGCAGTGTCGAGCCAGGCAAGCAAAAGGCCTAGGAGGAAACTTATTTTAGAGAAAGATGATGAGGAGATAGAAAGTGATGAGGAGGTAAACAAGAAGGTTGCAATACAGAGTATAACACCAAATATGGAAGAAATATGTCACACTATCAAGAACTCTATTGGACTTTCAAGTTTGAAGCAATTAAGGTTTGAGAGCATGAGTATAGGAGATAAAGAAAAAGTAGAAGAAGCTATTCTTGAGATGCTCTACACTTTCAAGATGTTACCTATACAGTTGGGGAAAATAGTCCCTAAAGAGTTAAGCAATAGAGTTGCATAGAAATGGGAGTTTTCTCTCATGACCGAAAAGTAGATAAGATAGAGCACACTAGCTCAAGTTTCACCAAATCTAACCTCTGCTAGTATTCAAGAAGTTGTGGAACAATACAGGAATAGATTCATTCCCAAACTTAGAGCTTACTCTATCCTTCAACACAAGGTTGAGGATGTTGTACAGGAAAGTGTAAAGATTTGGAAGATAATTTTTGGTTTATTAATTGACAAGGATGCACATCAAGACGCTAGCACATCTAAGGGTGGTGAGCCAAAAAATGCACAAGATGTAATTGAGCTGCCTATTCAGGAGATAGAAGCTCCCAAAGAAGAACTATGTCAAAATTTATCTAGAGTAAGTATTGTTGACATCACAGAGGATACCCCAGTAAAAACTCAGGTATTGACTAAGGAAGAGATACAAGTCGAGGAAGCAAAAGATTCATCTTTGCCAAGCAGTAATATTGTGCTCTTACAAGTAATAGATTATCCAAAAATTGATGATACATCAACTGTCAACACAACCCCCACCAAATATGAAGTTGTTATAGTTGACATGTTAGCCGGTATGAACACTACCAAGGAACAGGATCTATCAGAACCTACACATCGGTCTACATCTACTGAGTAGTCATGGAGAGACAAAGGAGCTCAATCTGCATCAGTAAATGTAAGTCCTCATGTGGAGGATAAGGGAAAATAAGAGAAGGAAAAAGGTATTGATATTCAAGAGCCGAAGGAGCAAGAGGCAATACAAGCTCTTGTACAGATACCGAGTGGGAGTACACTGAAGAAGGCGCTAAAAAGAAGGTGAAAGTTTCTTCACTAGAGGTAACAATTCATGATGAAGTTATTGTAATTCCAAAATGGGATTCCTATAACTTTTCATATGAGCAGATGCAAATATTGCAAGACCTACTGAAGAGGAAAAGCAGACAAGAAGAATTACGAAGAGAACATCAGCAAAAGCAAGTTTTGCAGGATATAAAAGAAATATTTATTGATGCTTTTGAAATGTTTGATGTAAATAATTATGATCCCATACTGGAACAACTTGTCCATATAGTCAAGAAAGTGACTAATGAAGACAGCGAAGTAAGTGATAAGTTGTTGTAGTGGTTAGGAAGGAAGTTTGAAACCAAGGTATTGAACAAGGTATATGCTGAGATTGCAGTAAAATGGGTAGAACTTTCTACTCTGATAATTGATTCAGAAGAAGTGGTAGTGAATGCACAATCTTTGTTTACCAAAATATGCACTATAGAAGAATTCATGAAGGATAACCAAGGGCTAGTAGACAAACTATAGCAAGAAATCAAGTCTACTAGTCAATCCTTGAGCTTGGATGCAAGTTCTAGTTCAAAACATTATGCCAAGCTCCTATATTCACAAGGAAGGATAGCCGAGTTGATGGCTAATGATGGTAAGATAAGGGCTCATCTACTCTCTATGAAAATAATGTTGACACCTCATCTGGAGGCCATTCAAAGAGAGTTAGCCAAGGCTAAGGACTTAACACAAAAAGATCCTCATCTTTCTATTGCCGAGAGCCTAGTCAATCTAGTTGTCGAGCTAGAAGTGTAGTCAAAAGTTTTGAAAGTTACTACATCAAGATGGGAAATTGCATTACATATGGTTATGATGCTTCATAAACAATTTCTGGAGAAATACTTCATGATTCCTACTCCCAAAGAAATTAGGCGTGCCAAAAACAAGGGGCAAATTAAATAACATGACATATCTAGGCACAAAGGGAGGTAATAGAAATTTTTTATATGTATATATCTTAGGGGGAGTATTCTACTAATACTAAGTACTTTTGTAAATATAATTTTAATGTCATGACAAAGTGTTTTTTCCACTAATGTCAAAGGTGGAGATTGTAGATCTCTATAGTTTTATTGACTATTAGTGTCTTACACTTAGTCATTATCTAGGCAATGTCAGTCGGTCATCACTCCGACTGAGTCATCATGTATAGGCCAAGTCATGTAATGTATATTTACCGAGCAGTAGATATTGCTGAGTAAACCAATGGTCACTATGTATTTATGTATTAGCCGAGTTAGTTTTTTTCAAGCTATGTAAAGTAATGTATACCAAGAAATAGAGATATTAGTGAATGCCGAGTATAGTAAATGCTGAGTACCAGAGACATCAATTATTGAGTTAGCTAGAATTGACATATGAGTTTGTTATGGCACAATCATCGAGGTAAAATGTTTTGGCCGACATTCATGTTTTGTATTTTTTTTGTTGAGGAAATCACAAAGGTGATTACGCTCCTATTTTATATTCATCGATCCCAATGCAACACTTGGAGCCAATTAGAATTAGTAAAGCTTAAGCAGCAAAAAGAGTAAATCTGGATTGTAGATCTTGAATCTTGAGGAAGTTTAGTTGTCTATATAAGGAGAAGATCTGAACCCTAATGTGTGTGTGAGAGGATGCAAAGGGAATGAAGGAATGAGCAGAGAATACATTCAGATCAGTGAAGCATTCTGATAGAGTTCAGTGACCGAGTAAAGCAGTGAAGGATAGAACAGAGATAAACTTGATTGATGAGATCAAATCAAATACTGGAAGGAGAAGATCTGTAATCAACGTATAATGTAGACTAAAGGATCAGGTACTGAGACATTCTAACAAGTGTATTAGGGTAAATCTCTTAACAGAGTGGTTTTAACAGACCTTTTTGTAATCTCTTAACCAAGTGCTTACTTAGTTGTAAGTTCTAAATCCTTTTGCAAGGTAGACTGTATAAGTCTTTTAGCTCTTAACATGGCAGACCCCTCATAGGGTATATCATATTTTGTGATCAAATTTGTAGCCCTAACAAGCAAACTTTATACTGTAGTAGTGAAGATTTGTGGGTGTCATCCCCACCCCAGTTTTACCTTTCAAGGGTTTCTAGGTAACCAAAGTTATTGTGTTATGAGTACTTTCTTGACTTTTGTTTAGTGTATTATCTTCATTTCATTGATGTAATTTCTATTTAGGCTATGCAAAGTTTTTAGTAATGTAAAATGGATTAATAGGTGATATTTGATTCACCCCCCCTCTTAGTATCACATTTCCCAACTAAATTTCCAACAGGATAATCATCCACATAATATATTACCATAATATACTACATAGAATAAATCAATTCTATACATCACCTAGAGCATAACCATCTGGTACATAGGTTTTGACATAAATGACAAAAATGCTAACAAAATCTCAACAAATATCCATCCAATCTTCACATTTCTATAGTTTCTAAACACCATAGGTGCACCAAAAATATATACCACCATTATCGGGGCAAGGATAACCATCCACATAATACATTACTATAATACACTGCATAGAATAGATCAATTTTATACATCACTTAGAGCATAACCATCTAGTGCATAGGTTTTTATAGCAATGAAAACAATGCCAACAACAACATCTCAACAATATCCCCCTTTGGCATTGATGGCAAAATAATGAAAATAGAAAAACTCCAAAAGAGTCCAAACTATCCAAAACCCAAAAACTCCCCCTAAGTTAATTAATTACATTTTTAGTTTAGTTTTTATTCTACATGTTTCTCCCCCTTTTTGTGAACAATGGTAAAGGGCCAAATAACATAATTCAAAAAAACCAAAAGATCAAAAGTTGATCACCAGTCCAGACATAATAGTGGTGTTCATAATCCTCTGCTTCACAAAGAGTTCTAGAAATATTTTATAACTATACCTTAACCATGTCCTTCACCAACTAGAAAGTCCTCACTAATTCTTCCCTCTATCTTTGGACATACAACAACTCGTATTGTAATTCACTAACTTTTATTCTGTATTTTACATCATTGTCTTTGAATAAATCAAGTTTATTACCAATATCATTCAACTCAGACTCAATACTTTCAATCTTCTAAAATTATCAATGGCAACAAGCCACCAAAGACAATACCAATAAATATTAGACATTTCCTTTATGCATTCTCTTGTCTCACTAATATTTTTAGATAGTTTTTGTTTTGTGGTAGCATATTTCTTCTCAATTGCATCTTTAAACTTACATCCAACTAAACCATACTACAACAATATTTCCTCAACGATCGTTACTAGGTCATCTAATAACACACCAGTAATACTAGAAACAAAAATACCTTTACTAATTAGATTATTCATTAACACATTTTGGATCTTAGACCTATTGTTCAAGGAGCATACACACCACATTTCACCAATCCTATCTAGATCACCTTCTTCTAACATAGTCTGAACCACATCTAAATCAACAAAGACTAATTCCAATGGAGACACATCATCCTTTTCCTTCTCCTTTTCTTCCTTCTCTTCTTCTGATATAGTAATGATCTATTTTCCATTCATACTATTTTTCCTTCTTTTGGGTTCCAAAGGGGAACCACCAATCACAATCTCCAAATCTCTCTTACCAAAGGAGGAACTGTCATTAACATAACCAACAAGAACAAAACAATAAACAACCATATCAAAGCATAAATTCATCTATAAAGATTAGAAATAATCTTTACAAGAATCCATTTTATTTTCAATATAATCCAAGTAGCTGTAAATCTTGTTTTCAACAAGGATGTTGGATCTCTATTCTATATTTTCTCTTCCCAGTAACTATCTCAAAAAATGGAATACCAAAAACATAACTAGAGATCCAAACCAGAAGGCATAACCTTCAACTAATGATATTCTAACATTTTAAAACAAATTCTCCAACAACAAACTACATAAATAAAACTACACACTTTCCTTTACCAGCTTATGTGCCAAATATACAGCTATAGCAGACATAGCAACTTCATAATTTTTGAATTAGATTTTATATGTAATTCCATATGCAACATATCTCACAATTGGATCGACAAGGATATTTATCAATAGAGAATAAGGGTTTTTTTCAATGTCAGTACGCTCCTGCACTTCCTTACAATTGACCTTCTTCTTCCGTAGAAGACCTCTAACACTATGTAGACCGGTGATATCCTCAACTACTTCCTTTGAGACCACATGGAGTTCGTCTAATATTATAATTTCTTCCTTGAACTGACTTAGCAAGAATAAAATTGAATCCTTATCTACAAACCAGATAAATTATCCTCATAAACCCATACCCAAAGTACGAACTCATTTTAATTTATAATATTTTAACCTTCTTTCCATTTTCCTTATCTTCTCGTGATCAAACTCTTCCAATTCAACTATTTTTAGCATCTTCAAAAAAAATTTGCTCAATTATCGATCAATCAAATTGGATCCCATCTTCACACTTGACCTAGATTTTCAAAACCTCAATAACTCTACAAATTCTTTGTTTTTCTCTTTTGTAAATAGTGACAAATGATTTGAAAATTTACCTTTTTAATCTTAACTCCTCATAATTACTCTTCATGCCAAAAATTTATATCAATGATGCAACCATTTGTACATCACACATCAATCAACCAAACCAACTATAATATACCTCATTATCAAAACCATACCAGAAACACACTAGAGGTAATCAGTATCACTTCAGAGAGGGGGAACTTGTAGATTTAGCATGTCAATACTCCCCCTTAGCCAAAGTAGTAGGCTTAGTTTCTAAAAGAGCTAGCAATGGGATCCAGTGCTACAGAATTATCTTCATCAACTTCCTACTTCTTCTGCACCATCATTGTCTTCTAAGGTTCACCTGAAACTATAACATTATTACCATTTCTAGACTTTTTGGATTTGCAGTAGATCTACATGTGTTAGTGTAGTGTCTGGATTGACCACATTTGAAACATTTGACATTCCTTTGTCCTGATCTCACTAATTGAAACCTAGATCTACACTAATTAGCATTGCGACCATAGTTATGAAATACATAGAAATTACCATGAAAGATATTTCTCATCAAATTCATCTTAACCTAATTACATACTTGACTTCTACACTAATTTTCCTTGTTACCAAACTTATGATAGCTAAAACATTGAACATTTTGTTCCTTCATTCTCTTTCATTTTATAGCCTTATGACCTTTGTTTTTGCATAGAAAATAATAACTATTAAATGATAAGTACCTTGGAGCATTTGGTTGTCTATTCAAAAAAAAAATTTGTAGATGTTCTAGAATTCTGGACCTTGCTTGTTACTTTAGACTTTGCTTCAACTTCAACTTCCTTGTCTTTACTCTTGACCTTTTGATCTAAAAATTTACTAGTAAAACCTAATCCTTCCTTATCCTTGTGAAATTTTTGTAGGGACAAAATTTGATCCAAAATAATTCTACTCTCACAAAAAATTTCTTCCAATCTCAACTTCCTTAATTCTTGATCCAGCTTCTCATTTTCATCAGTCCATTACTTGATAATATTTTTGAGATTTTCTTCAATTTCCTTCCATTCTTTCATCTTCTACTTGATATGACCTTGAGAAATTCTTCAATATTTTTGCAATCATCCTATTGTAGTTTTAGATTTTCCATATTTTCTTTTGATTCCTTTAGCTCATGGCTTACCTCTTTGTGTCTTTCTTTAAATTATTGAATCTTCTCCCTTAGCTTGGAGATACAAGTATTAGCTTCCTTGATGTTTTCTTTCAAGTTCTCATTTTCAAACTCAATGATTTTCATGTCATCCAACATTATCTATAGATCTTCATAATAGTAGTAATTGCCTTCCATCTATTCAAACTAATGTAGCCAAGGATAGGAGGGACCTCAAGGAATTTAGTTTGATCCTTACAATAGGAGTCACATAATGGAAGTCACAAGAAACAAGAGAGAAATATAAAAGATCAGCCTTTGACTAACATGAAATCAAGTACAATGAATCTGCAACATGCAATCTTACATTATAGGCATACATGCATGTTTTGGAACCTTTAAGAGGTTATCTTTTTATATTATCTATTTCTAGCTACCACTGAACTATTTTTATTTCTCTGAACTCCCCTAAGGATCAATTACAATAGCTTATAAATCCTTCACAAGCATCAAGTCGACATGGGAAAGATTACATTCTCCAAGAACAAGAAAACATATTACATTATAGGTTAGGACCTAAATCATAAGAATCCCTCACAAATAGATGTAATATAATGTTCAAACAAAAAAGAAGGTTAGTCATAGGTAAATAAATATCAAGATATGAGTCGTGAAGCTTTGTCTATTGAGAAAATCCTTTGAGAGATTGGAAAACATAGATAGGTCATGAAACATGAAGAACAATGAAGTCCCACCAAGAATCCAAGATAACTCAAATACGAAGAAACCAATCGAAGTGTGAACCTAGGTGAAGCTAAAACATGATGCCATGAACACTACATGATGTGAACAATAGAAACTAATCCTAACTAAAGGAATGCTAAAATAAACTCAATGACTAACAAACCAAAGAATAGGAAACAAAAATATTTTTGGTTGATGCAATATTTTCATGAACCCAAGATTCTCCTGCATCAGACACTCGAGGTTAAACAAAAGTGAGCATCTCACTTTCCTAGGGCTAAAGGAAAATCAATAAGGTCAACCTCAACCTAAGAAATCCATGAAGAGTCTTCAACCAGTATATCTTTCCAATTCACAACATACTCCTTATATTGTCTACCTCTAGTACCTTTGCCAATCCTTCTATCTAAAATATATTCTATCTCATCCAAATACTTCTTAGGATACTATCTTTCAACATCTAAACCATCTAGGTCATTAAAATATGTCTCATGATACTCATTGAATGTAGGCAATATATCTATATCCTCTAGCAACTCCACTTCATATGGATTTCCCGAGTCAAATATCCTCAAGATCTTAAATGGTCCAAAATTCCTCATCTTTAGCTTATTATAATTTCCTAGTGGAAAAATCTATCCTTCTTCAAATAAACCATCGCTTCATCTCCTACTGCAAAATCTTTATGTCTTCTTTTCATATATGCTTTCTCCTTATAATTCTGGTTCATTTTCTCCAAATGTTGTTTAACTTGATCATGTAAGGATTTCATAACCTCTACAAATTATTCTCCTTCTACACTCCTCTTAACCTCTTTACTAGTATCCCTTAACTCTAATACTCCTTTAGGATTCTTTCATGTGAATATCTCAAATGGTGTCTTCCATGTACTCCTATTCACAGAATTATTATATGCAACTCTTCTTGTGCTGAAACCAAATCCCAATTTCTAGATTTTCCTCCAACCAAACACCTCAAAAAATTCCTCAATATTATGTTTACCACCTCCATGTTTCCATATATCTAAGGATGAAATGTAGAACTAAACTAAAATCCAATATTCATCTTCTTCCAAAGTGTCCTCCAAAAGTAACCAACAAACTTACTATTCTAGTCTGAAACTATACTCTTAGGTAACTCATGCAATCTTACAACTTCTGTGAAAAATAAATCTAGTACATATACTACATTTGTAGTCTTCTTACAAGGAATGAAATGTGACATCTTAGAAAATCTATCCACGACCAAAAATATTGAATCATTACCTCTTTGTGTCTTCGGTAACCCAAGTATGAAATCCATGCTAATGTATTTCCATGGTGTAGTAGGTATTGTCAAAGGTGTATACAATCTAGTATTCTAACTTCCCTTAGAAACTTGACAAACTCTACAACTCTGAACAAATTTCCCAACATCCTTATGAATCTTAGGCCAAAAATAATTCTCACTCACCAAAGCTACTATCTCATCAATGCCAAAGTGTCCAGATAATCCTCCACAATAATTTTCCTTGATCAAATTATCCCTGATTTAACTCCTAAGAATACATAGCTGAGATCCTCTAAATAACATACCTTCCTGAATGAAATAGTCCAACCATTTTCTTTAGTATGCTGCAATAGGTTCCTTGCAAGCTTTTTACAAAATTAGAGTCCTTATACAAGGTCTTCTACTCATCAAATCCTACCACTCCAATCCTCATTTATGTCAGTAAAATCCTTATACTCAAGGAATTAGCAACCTTATTTGACTTACCATTCTTATTCTTCAACACAAGTGTGTATCTCTACAAGAATTTGACCCATCTCATATGTCTCTGATTCAACTTACTTTGGTTGTTCAAATATTACAATTCTTGATGATCGGTGTACAACACAAATTCGTTAGGTAATAGATAATGTCTCCACTTCTTCATATCTTGAACTATAGCATAAAATTATTGAAATAAGCAATATTCAACTTCTCACTGAAATAAGCAATAGGTCTACCTTCTTGAGTTAACACTGCTTACTTTGCATTTCCACTTGCATCATAGTCCACTTGAAATACCTCATTAAAAATAGGTAAAGATAACACAAGTTTTTTAGTTACCTTTTGTTTTATCAACTCAAATCTCTTTTGTGCTCCATGTATCCACTTGAATTCCTTCCTATCCCCTTGCATTGTCTCAGTCATAGGATTACAAATCGAACAAAAATTCCTAATGAACTTTTGGTAGAAACTAGACAATCCGTGAAATTATCTTACCTCTACAATACTTTCAAGTGTAGCTACGTAAAAATTTATTTAACCTTATTAGGATCCATATCCAACCCATATACTAAGATCACAAAACCCAAGTACACTATCTTCACTTTCATGAAAGAACAATTTTTGATGTCTATCAATAACTTCTCTTCCTTTAATCTCTAGAACACTTGTCTCAAATGTAAAAAATGATCCTCCATATGTTTACTGAAAATCAAAATGTCATCAAGGTAAACAATTATAAAATTATCTAATAATTTGTTCAATGCCTCATTCATAAGCCTCATGAAAGTACTCAGTGCCTTGGTCAATCTGAAAGACTATACTCTAAGATTATGTCTCCATACTCTATCAGCAACTCCTTTGTTTCCTTAGGTTGTTCCTTTTCTGATTTCAACTTAGAGTTCTTGGAAATCAAATCGTAACACATATTATCATTCTTCAGGCTATCCAAGGATGTCCTTCCCTCCACCAAACAAACTCTAACACTAGTACAAATCTCACTTTTAGGACTCTCTATTAAAGGCAACAATACTTTTCTTTTCCCATTTGCAAAGATAGTATACTTGTTCCTTCTAGCATAATGTAAATTATGTCTATCACATTTCCATGGTCTAGCCAAAAATATATGACACACATCTATAGGCATAATATCACAAAGAAATTCATCCAGATAAGATCCTATTTTTATTTTTACCAAACATTGTTCACTTGCCTGTATCTTATGATCATCCTTTATCCATGCAATCTAATAAGGCTTTGGATGCCTCAATATCTATAGCTACAACTTGTTCACCAACTCATTTGAAGCTAAGTTATCTAAACTTCTACTATCAATGATCACTTTGCAACATTTTCCTATAATTTTGCATCTGGTCTTGAACAAACTTTCTTAGAAATTTCTCTTGATCCATCTCCTCATGACATGTGGCTCTCCTCACCATTAGTGTTTCTCCATCCTTTGGTTGATTCAAACACTCTATTGATTCCTCCTCTGCATAAGCAGATCTACCCTTTCTCTTAGTCCTCTTGTTTGATTTTCCTTGGTTATATAAAAATTCCTAGTGTCCTTCTCCTCCACATTTGAAACAAGTTCCTCTAAATGCTCTACTACTTGATCCTCCTCCTCTATGGAAACTTTTGTCATCTCTTCAGTAAGAATTTTAATCCTTAAATTATGATTTACCTTTTCTTGGATCTAAATAAGATCTTCCTCCTTCTGCAAATGTTCTTCCCCTTTGAAATCTTCCACCTCTTCCTCTTTTTCTTTAATCTTTCCTTTTGTTCAATTTTTCTTCTTCCTTTAGAGTATATTGGTAAGCCTCTTCTATATTCTGCAATTTAACCAAACTAATTTCATCTTGAATTGAAACCCTCAAACCATTCAAATATCTAGAAACTCTTTCAACCTCATCATCTATATGAGAAAACATGACATCCAACCTATATAACTCTTTGGTATATTCTTTCACACTAAGGTCCTTCTACTTTAGGTTTTACAATTTCCTCAACAAAATTATTCGGTAATCAGCAAGTAAGAACTTTGCCTTCAATTTATTTACTATATGATCCCATGATTTTATTTTTCCCTTGCCTCTTCTTTTTCTATTGGTCTACAAATGTTCCCACCATAAATATGCATGTCCTATCAAATTTTTTCAAACATAGTCAAATTATTTCTCCATCTTCATGATCCCATCAAGAAATTCATCTAAATTTAGCTTTCCATCATATTCAGGTAGATTAAAATGTGGTCTAGTATTAACCCTAGCTAGGGATCTCAAGAACCTATCATCTCCTTGATCAAGTTAAGGTTGTTCTTCATCTTCTTCATCGCTTACATCTTCAATATGATAACCTCTTCTCTAGGTTATTTCCATAACTTCCAACCTAGCTGCAATCCATCTCAACATTTCCAATACTATTAGATCTACATCTCTCCTTGCTCTACCTCTATTATGTCCTCTATGAGCCATCTCAAACAAACCCTCTGCAATTGCAGGTCAGATCCTCACTCTTCCACCCCATAACAAATTTATTCAGGACTTTGTGAGCTCTGGAACAAAGATCTCATTGTCACAAGGAACACAACCTTTCTCTAATACCAAATTATGCAGCCAAGGATAGAAGGGACCTCAAGGAATTTAGTCTGATCCCTTTAGCATGAGTCACACAATAGAAGTCATAAGAAACAAGAGATAAATATGCCATATTAGCCTTGGATTAACATGAACTCAAGTACAATGACTCTACAACATGCAGTCTTATATTCCAGGCATACATGCCTATTTTGGAACCTTTAAGAGGTTATCTTTTTATACTATCTATTTCTAGCTTCCACTAAACTATTTTTTCTTCCTTCGAACTCCCTTGAGGATCAATTAAAATAGCTTATAAATCCTTCACAAGCATCAATTTGGCTTGGATAAGATTACATTCTCCAAGAATAGGAAAATGTATTACATTATAGGTTAGGACCTAAATCATAAGAATCCCTCATAGCTAGGTGTAAATGTTATCTCTATTGAGCATTTAAGGTTGTCATTAGTATCAAAGGTTTGTAAAGATATCAGTCGGTCACTTACACTGAGCAAATCGGTAACTCGAAGCAAGACAGACTACTCGGTAAAGCAGTACACTGAGCATCAGACAATTTACTAAGCACTAGCAGACACTGACACCAATAGATAGTAAACACCGAGCATCATAGTATACACTGAGTAGTTTATACAGTGTTTACCGAGGATCACAAAAAATGGCATAGTAATCTAAAATGGCACATACTTCTATGCAAACGGTTACAACGGTTCATAAAAATTTTTACCAAGATCAAGGAACATTTAATGTAATGATATTCATTAAATGCAATGTATGTCTTTTGTAATAGTTGATCTAGGTCATTATTGTACACCATAGATCTTAGAGTTATGACTATGTTGTGTAACTTAATTTTGTTAAAGCGGCAAAAATAGAACACTATATATTTGTGTCTTCACATCATTTTTGGTGTGAGCTAATATATGAATCATGGAGCACTTGAAGCAATTGCCTAACTTCAAGTCTATCAGTTAACAGAGAAAAAATAAGTACAGAGGAATTCAAATTTAGCAGAATCAGAAAAGGCTACCGAGCAGTTCAAAGCAAAGATTCGTCACAAGTAAGGTGATATTTTATCAAAGCTTATAGATCTCTATCAGACAATTGAGTTATCAAATAGCAGATAATTACCTATTATTTTCTGAAAATTGTAATAGAGTTTTGGATAAAATCTCTTAACAGAGTAGACTTAACAGTCTTATGTAAATCTCTTAACTAAGTGCACACTTCATTAGTGTTGTTAAAATCCTATAACTAGGTAGATCTAGTTGATCTAACATGTCACTCCTAATAGGGTGATATCACCAAAAGTGATCAAAACTTGTAGCCCTAATAGGCAAACCTTTTCTATCTGCGGTAGTGAAGAATTTGTGGATGTCATCCCCAACACAGTTTTTACCTTCTAACGAGGGTTTCTGCATCACCAAAATACTTGTGTCATGTGATTGTCATATTGATTTCATGTTGTTTACTTTCATAAGTTAAATGAATGATTGATACATACAGTTAGATTCAAGTTGTTTTGGTCAGTTATTGTTTATAGTTATATATCTGAAAGGTCTACAAGTAAAGTTTTTGAAGGCACTGATTCACCCCTCCCCTCTCAATACCTATCTCTCCTAATTCCAACAATTGGTATTAGAGCTCAGTTCTCTTATTGAACAATTTAACCATTGAAGGGTAAAGATCTAAGTCATAGAGAGATACAAGCTTGATAAGACTATTGAGAATCAGAAGATACAAATGCAGATGTTTATGGAACAGTATAAACAAGCTAAGGAAGGACTAAAGAAATTACTAGTTGAAAGGAAGAACCTAGCTATTCTACAAAATAAGATCGGTTACCATGAAGAACCTATTGATGAAATGTTCGAGCATATTGGATCTAGCTTTGGAAGCATCTCTGATGGATCTGAAAGCATAATCACTGATTTATCTGAAAAGAATCAACATTTAACTGATCAAGTGAAAGCACTACAAATCGGTCAAGAATCTCAGATGGTGAGAATGGTAGAAACAATGAACAATGCGAGATAAGCCAAGCAAGAAAGGAATCTGGCTATTGATGATGAAAGACAAATGACTAAACAACTTCAAGCTAAAGAGAGTGAGATATAGAGACTCACTAATCATCATTTCCAAGTAACTAATCAAATGATGACTATGAATCAAGAGGTAAACTGAGTAAATGGAGAATTGTCAAGAAGACTAGAAGATGTTGCAAGACTCAGAGAAGAGAATGAGAAGCTGAGAAATGAAGTGAAAAATCAACAACAACAAAATGAAATGAAGAAACTTGCTGAGGACAGTTCTAAGAAGATTGATGATTTTCTAACTAATCAAAGAAGATTTGGGAATAGAGCTGGAATAGACTACACCGGTGAAGGAGAATCATCACAACAAGTTGAACAAGTCAACAACAATCAAAATCAGAAACCTAAAGTGTTGGCATGTTATCACTGTGGAAAACTAGGACATACATCTAATGTGTGTAGAAGCAAAGCACAAGGTAAACCTCCTGTCAGTCCTAAGTTTAATGGATATTGTTACTATTGTGGTAAGTTTGGACATCCGGCTTATGAATGTAGAGCTAAACAGAATGATATTGCTAACAATACCAATGTGGAGAAAATATGCTATACTTGTAATAAACATGGACACACTGCACAAGAGTGTAAGGCTAAGATGAAGCAAGTATGGACTCCTAAGAAGAAAACATAGCGAAAGCCCTATCAATCGAAGAGACAAGGTAACTCTTATGTTTGGGATTATAATACATGGGCTAACTATACTACTTGTGGTAGATATGGACACATTGCAGCAAATTTTTACAGAAAGAGTTGGATTGGACAATCAAGAAGCTGGACAAGCACTGGAATGGCTTGTATGCACTGTCATAGGGTCGATCATTTAAGCAAGAACTACAAAGACTGAGCACCAGATGAAAATCATATATTTGAGAGTGGATATACTATTGTGGATATCACAAAGTTAAGGAAAACTATGTGGAAGAAGGCATCTAATGAGAATGTCGAGTCAAGTAATGCTGTCAGTGAAACCTCATCCACTGGATTGGGTGACATTGGTACCTCCACTTAAAGTGAAATAGGTATGTATGGGACTAACATTTCAAATGATCACATTTTACATATAGTTCCTTATACATGATGTACTAATACCAAATCAGCATGAATAAAGATGCACTATGGTTTATCTGTTATGAGCTAACAATGTTATATAGTCGGTTAAAGAGAGACCGAGAGTTGGCTACCCATTGGTAATCACTATCTAAGGTTAACCGAGCACATGTATCAACTGATGAAGAAATCCTATGTTAACCGAGCGGATAAAAAAATTTTGTTGTCACTGAGCTGATAGTTGTTTCGTACCAAAAGTTAGGTCAAGCATTTATTGCATGAAATTTTGAGCAGGAATATCAAAAATTCTATAAATACATGGAAAATAGAGTTTATTGCTACATTGCAATTTCAAAGAGTGGAGATTTCATAGAGAAGAGTTTGAGCTAGAAGATTTTCAGAAGGATTCAAGGCTACTTCAGATCGAACTGACATCACTCTTTGATGATTTTGAGTAAGTTCATTTTCTATCAAATAGTTTTTATCCTGCTGCTTGCTGAAACCGTAGAATCGATTTATGGCATTTACATCATCTATAAGAAAATCACAAAGTATTGAGGAGGAAGTTAATCTAATCGTTAGGGAAAATTTTGATGAACCTAAGTTTAAGCCACATCCCAAGGTTGCAGCTCAAATATATTTAATGGGTGCTTTTTTGAGCATACCAGATAGGGGTTTTTTGATAGAAGACATAAGATCATACATTCATTGCAAAATTGGAGAAGTTGGAGATTTTGAAACTATTGCAGCATATAAACAACTCTGTGGCACCGATGGTAAATTGAAAATAGATCACAAGAAGATTGAGAAATCAAGGTTATCGTGTATCACACACTATCCGCATTCATTTAAGACAGATTGGATCAGAATCATTTTGAGCAGGTATCACGATGACAAATTCTGGCTAGATAAATCAATAGAAGTTAACAAGAAATTTATCAGTAGGGTTATTGGGCTCCTTACAACCGACAAGGCTAAAGCCTTTTGTAGTTCATCATGACCAGATGTTGAGAAGAATACTAGAGCACAATGGGATGGTCGAGAACTGAAGATTTTGAAAATCAAAGACCCAACAGTTAAATTTGCAACACATGTGATTAGGTACAAGTTATTTCAATCAAGCAGACTCAACAGCATACCCTACAGCGCAGTAGACATGGCACACAAAATTATGGTGAAAGGTCACTAGGTTGATCTTGTCAAGGTATTATTTCATCAACTTCAGGAAAATATGAAGACAATAAGAAAAAAGAAGTCTAATACCTATAAGTTCAGATCACTACTTGTCTGCATATTTTTCTATCTACAAAAGTATGTATCTGGCGTCAGTAAAGTAAATTGGAAATCAGACATACCGATAAAAAAATAGATTAATGATATGATGAGTAAGTTAGGAGATAAACTAAACATAGAGTTTGATGCATACTTCAAAGAATTTCAAACTAAAATGCATAAAAGAAGCAGAATTCTGAGTGAATTAGTTCAAAAATTTGAGAATGATATATGTTTGGTAGTCAACATAGATTATACTTTGATAAAAGCAGTTGAACCTAGGATAAAATGGCTAGCACCGATGGGTTATGAAATGAACCATGATTTCGCACTGAAATCTATTAATGCACTGCTTGCATTACCGAAAGATCCCATTGCCACTAGTTTTGAAGTATATGAAGAGGCCAAATCCATAATCTCAACAGGTATAGAGATCGGTAAAATATCTAGAAAGGTAAAGAAGATGAAGAAAGATCTTACTGCTAGATATGGAGATGTGTTTGAAACACCTGAGACACCAGTTGAATAGGAAACTGAAGGTCAGTTAAAGTTGGCTGACAAACCATATGATAGTGAGGAGACCGAGTCTGATGAAGAAGAAGATCCCACACCGGTTCCTCCACCTGAAATTCCTATGAAGAAGCAGTTGCCAGTACAAGAAGGTATGAAGACAAGATCATCAACTGCAGCTTCACCACCTAAGAAGAAAGAAGCAAAGAAAGTAACAAAACTAAGGGAAGCTACACCGACAAGGAAATATATCAAGAGAAAGAACAAGGTTGTAGCTGAAGCACCAAAGAAAAGGAGAAAATTGGTAAGAAGTAAAGAAGATCTTGAGGAGATAGAGATTGAAGATGACATCAATCAATTCAAGGTTGTTAGTAACAAGGTAAAAATAATAGATGAAATTATTGAAGACATAATTGAGAATGGAGATCTTGCTGATCCAGGAATAGACAGATTTGACAAGATGTCAAATGAAGATCAGACCAAGATAGAAGAGGTTGTCATCCAAATGATGATCAAATTCAAGAAAATTCCAATGGAATTTGCCTGTGCCTTATCAAAGAAGTTGGATGAAAAGATTACTGAAAAATGGGCTATTGCACTAGACACCGAGAAAAGAAAGAGAGAACGGTCTCTAGTTTGGGCAGCCCCACATCTACGCTATGGAGAGCTTAGTGAGTACATGACCAAATACCAAGCAAGATTTATGATCAAGAATCGAGCAATGATGATATTGGATGAAAATGTGGTAGATATGGATACCACAAGTGATTCTTTATGGACATCAATTTTTAAGGCCAAGGAAAAAGCTGAGCAAGAAGCATTCTTAAAATTGTCTAAGAAGAGACAAAATTCCAAAGGTAAAGGTATTTGTATTGATGAAGGAACAACAAAGAAATCAAAGAACACTGATATATCAGTTATCGAGGTAATTGATATCACCGAGCAAAAGGAAGACATAAGTGTTTCACAGGATGCATCAGATAAAGTTGAAATTCAACTGGAGAAGAAAATCGATGACGATGTACTCATTGAGGAAATCACAAATGGTGATCCTGATGACAAAGATGGTGAAGATGTGAATATTGCACCTAATCAAGATGAAGTACTAGATACTAAATGTCTATTTACATCACTACCAAGTAAACTTCTTGTACTTGCTAAAGTAGTCAAACTTCTTTCCCAAGTACAACCCGATGGCATAGACCCCAAGCAAAACAAAGACATCACAGGGGATCAAGACACTGAGAAACCTGCAGAGACAGATGAGCCTACACAAATAGAGGCACCTTCCACTAAGATAAAGGTAACAGATGAGACAAAGCAAACCGAGGTGAACCCACTTGACACCACATCTGAGGCTCCCACTCCATCAATCAAGACTACATCACCCAAGGAGCAGAAGAAGGAAGAAAGTGTGTCACCCAGGAAGGATACTCCGAAGACTGGAGATAAAACTATTACGGTTATTGAGAAGAAATCACCTCTAGCACCAAAGAAGAAAAAGAAAGGAAAAGGGCCGGTCACCCTAGATGAAGTGATAATTATCCCTGAGTGTGACCCGAGGACCCTAAGCCCTGAAGAATTAAGTAAATATGGGGAATTGTGTTCAAGAAAGGTAGCTCAAGAGAATTTGAAGAAAGAACACAAATGAAAAGAAATTTTAACAGATGTGAGGGATATCCTACAATAGGTAGTACTTGAGTTGAATATTTATGAGGATACTCCTATCATAGATCAACTTGCTACACTTGCCAAAAAGATCAATCCCCCAGACATTGATGAAAATAAATGAATTGAAGAAAGGGCAGAATCCAAGATACAACACAAACTGGAAAAGAAAATAAGCCTAGAAGTGGCATTGAAGAAGGTCAAATTATCTGAGGTAATCACCGAGATAAAAACTATCACCTAGTTAATTTGTAATTTCTTACTGAAGCTTTGTACTATAGACACCTTCACTGTTGAAGTCAGTGAGAAGATCAAAGGATTGGAAGTAGAAATAAAGTTAATTACAAATGCAGCTATAACTGAGCCTATTGCTTTCTTAAAGCACATTCACTGAGTTCAGGAACTCTGGTGGTTAATAGAAAATTTGAAGAAACAAGAAGAGCACATAATAAATTAGGTTACTGAGTTACAGACAGAACTCTTGTCATACCTAAAAAATTTTGAAGTGCACACTGTCAAAGCCAAACAACTCGTTGCAACACCAAAAATTTTGGTGTTAGATAACATCTTTGACATGCATGCACAAGTCAGTCTTGAGTATATTGCTCTCACCAACTTGAAAGAGGAATGGGAAAACCTCTTAGAGTTAGTGAAGAAAACCCACCAGCATCTTTTTGACAAAATGTGAGTATACTACTTAATTTTTGTATTTGGCATTACTATCAAAAAGGCAGAAAGCAATGTATAAGTCATTATGCCAAATATGTACATAGATGCTACATATACTATATATTATTGGGAGCATGCACCGAGAGGGAGTACTTAGTACTTAGAATTTTTTTTATGTGTATATGTATATGGCGGCAGTATAAGTTATATAGAAAATTTTGTCTATATACATTCGAGTTTTGATACTAATGCCAAAGGGGGAGATTGTTATCTCTATTGAGCATTTAAGGTTGTCATTAGTATCAAAGGTTTGTAAAGATATCGGTTGGTCACTTACATTGAGAAAATTGGTAACTAGAAGCAAGACAGACTAGAGGGTAAAGCAGTACACTGAGCATCAAATAGTTTACCGAGAACCAGCAGACACTAACATTGACAGACAGTAAACACCGAGTGTCATAGTATACACCGAGTAGTTTATATAGTGTTTACCGAGGATCACAAAAAATGGCATAGTAATCTGAAATGGCACATACTTCTATGCAAATGATTACAATGGTTCATAAAACATTTTACCAAGATCAAGGAACATTTAATGTAATGATATTTATTAAATGCAATGTATATCTTTTGTAATAGTTGATCTAGGTCATTATTGTACACCGTAGATCTTAAGGTTATGACTATGTTGTGTAACCTAATTTTGTTAAAGCGGCAAAAATAGAACACTATGTATTTGTGTGTTCACATCATTTTTGGTGTGAGCTGATATATGAATCATGGAGCACTTGAAGCAATTGCCTAACTTCAAGTCTATCAGTTAACAGAGCATAAGCGAGTACAGAGGAATTCAGATTGAGTAGAATCAGAAAAAGCTACCAAGTAGTTCAGAGTAGAGATTCATCACAAGGTGATATTTTATCAGAGCTTATAGATCTATATCAGACAATTGATTTTTCAAATAGTAGATAATTACCTATTATTTTCTAAAAATTGTAATAGAGTTTTGGATAAAATATCTTAACAGAGAAAACTTAACAGTCTTATGTAAATCTCTTAACCGAGTGCACACTTCATTAGTGTTGTTAAAATCCTATAACTAGGTAGATCTAGCTGATCTAACATGTCACTCCTAACAAGGTGAGATCACCAGAAATGATCAAAACTTGTAGCCCTAACAGGCAAACCTTTTCTATTTGCAGTAGTGAAGAATTTGTGGGTGTCATCCCCACCGCAATTTTTACCTTCTAACAAGGGTTTCTGCATTACCAAAATACTTGTGTCATGTGATTGTCATATTGATTTCATGTTGTTTACTTTCATAAGTTAAATGAATGATTGATACATGCAATTAGATTCAATTTTTTTTCGTTGGTTATTACTGTTTACAATTATATATTTGAAAGGTCTACAAGTAAAGTTTTTGAAGGCACTGATTCACCCCTCCCCTCTCAGTACCTATCTCTCCTAATTCCAATAGTAACATAATGTGTAAACCAACAAGAAGGTTGGCCATAGGTAAAGAAACATTGATATTTGAGCCATGAAGCTTCCCCAATCAAGAAAATCCTTCACGAGATCGGAAAACATAAATAGCTCATGAAACGTAAAGAATAGTAAAGTCCTGCCAAGAATCCAAGATAACTCAAACATGAAGAAACTTATCAAAGTGTTAACCTAGGTGAAGGTAAAACATGATGTCATTAACACTCCATGAGGTGTGCAACAATAAGTGATCCAAACTTAAGGAATGATGAAAGAAACTTAAGGACTAACAAACTAAAGAATAGGAAAATAAAATATTTTTGGTTGATGCTAGATTGTCATGAATGCAAGATGCTCCTACATCACAAACTACCAAGATCACCCTCAAGAAGTTAAGCTCTACCTGCAAGGGACCAAGCTTTGATACCACCTTTTGAACAAGTTGAATAACTGAGAGAATGGGTGAATCAATTAGTCCAAAACCCTTTTTCACAATCTTAATAATCGAGAGAAATCTTAAACCATTCAAATAATTTTTAAAAATAAGAACATGAAAGTACATAAACAACATACACAATAACACCATAATTAACGTGGAAACCTAATATGGGAAAAACCACGGATAAACTAAATCTCTTGAATATAACATTGGTTAAGGTGACACCAATCAAAGTGATTTTTACAAAGGATCACTATCAATTTTCTCACTATAGGTAAGGCTCACTATTTGTTGGGCTAACTGCCCTAATATAAAAATGACTGATTACAAAAAGTTCTTGCAAACAAAATGTGAACTGATAATGGTGTACCTGTATATACATGAAATAGTTCTAGTTAATAGCACAACAACAACTAACTGTCGTAGATCCAATTAGATATCTTTTGTCAACCTTCATTAATCTTATACAAATTGAATGCTCCATCCTGTGACTATGTTCTCTTTTCCTTCACTATTATCCTTCACACTTCTTACTCTGACCACACAATCCACCATCAAGTATTTATTCACATAGCCATACTCGCATCATATTTCCTTCAGCATCTATAGACTCACACTCAGATCTAAAAATATGTTTATTTTATATACATATTTGTTGAACCAAATACATAAGGAAGCTTAGAAAAGTATGTTGTCTTGTATACAAAAAGATATCTTGATATATACTATAAATATCATAATTCTAGCACTAGACCTAAAAGATAAGTCACATGTATGAGAACTCTATACCATGCTACCATGAGACCTAAAGATAGTCCATACATAAGAGAAGCACACTACATAGCACAATCACTAAAAGATAACATATGAGATATATCCTGGAGCCAATAGAAATTCCACAACCAAGACCATGTTTTGGATAGAACCAAGTAGCATTTTCCTTATCCTGAATGCAACAAAAATACTAAAATATATTGATGTACTGCATGAATGTCTAAGTAGCAAGGATACCTAGAATGAACTCTGAACACAAAAACCAATTATATCCATCCCACCTTCACATTTTTTCACTTACTAAACACCATAGATGTGCCAAAATGGTGTATCACCATTACCAAAGCAAGGATAACCATCCACATAATACATTACCATAATATATTGTAAGAATAGATCGATCGTGTACATCACCCAGAGCATAACCATCTGGTACATAGGTTTTGACATCAATGACAACAATTCCAACAATAGAATCTCAACAAATATCCATCCAATCTTCACAATTTTGCATTTCCAAAATACCATAGATGTATCAAAAAGATATACCATCATTACTCGAACAAGGATAACCATATGCACAATACACTACCATAATATATTGCATAGAATAGATCAATTTTGTAAATCATCTAGAACATAACCATCTAGCATGTGTTGACAAGTTTTCTATATTGAGATATATGACTATATATAGTGTTGTCATTATGGCAACAAATTCATATAGCAATTTGGAGTCAGGGCACTAAGTGTAAAGATCAGAATTCAATTAAGTGTTGAAGACTAGACAGTATACAGAGTTCCAGCAACTTAGAGCATTAGATCACATGTGTATGGATGAATTAAGGTATGCACCCTAGAAGTTAAGGTTTTTAGACTATACTTATGCTTAGTCTAAGAGCGCATAAATAGATATGCAAAGATATGAAAGTTATAGTCAGTTGAAGTTGCACAGCTAGTGTGTGCTAGCAGATAATAGAGCATGGAGCCGACTATTTTGGTTTGTGACTATAAATTAATGTTGTAGAGGCTATGCACCCATTGTATTTAGGTTTCCAACATATGTACATGTATAATTGTAAGCACGCGTAAGCCAATTCTTTTGGAAGCGTTATTTGTAATTAGTTATAGGGATGACCTATTTATGTATTTTGTATAAGCGCATAAATATAAGGTGCATCCAATGTATTCGGTATGGAAGTTGTAATAGAGTTTTGATAAGTAGAGAAGAGGTATCTGAAGTGATCATAAGATGTATTAGAGATTTTCTAAAGGTCAAAGCATCAACGCACCAAAGGAATTGATCTGACAAGCAGTGTCATAGTGAACAGTTAACCTGCAGATATAGTGTGTATTTGATTCAGAAGGTTGTAGCCTTCATCATTTGAGCAATGAGCTCTAGTAAAGTGAGTCCACTCCCCTAACAGGGATCATTGTAAAAGACTCCTAATAGGGTCTAACCCTTAACAAGGTCTACTATAGTAAAAGCATTGTAAAGCTACTCCTAACAGGGTAAAGGATCTTCTAACAAGGATCACAAAACACTAATGCAGATTATTAGTGAGTATCAAGTCCCACCGGGGTTTTTACCTATTTGGGTTTCCCTATAACCATATTGGTGTCATGTGTTGATTTCATGTTTCATGTTTATGTGAATGTTTAATTCATTTCTTAAGCATTTATGTTCAGCATAAAGATTAAAGTAAAAAGTTAAAATACAGTGAACACTGATTCACCCCTCCCCCCCCCCCCTCAGTGTTCCCATTCCTAACAATTGGTATCAGAGCTCTGGTCCTCATCAAATAAGTTTAACCACTTGAGGAGATCATGGACAAAGAAGATATGAAACATTTGAAGAAGAATCTTGAAGCAGCTCTTGAAGACCTAGACAATTCAGAAAGAGAAATTGAAGAACTAAAAGAAAAAGTCAATGATGCTCAATTAGTTATCAAAATACTAAGAAAATATTTGAAAGGATGTTCTAATAGTGATATTGAAGAAAAATTCAAGAAGTTGAATGAAGAAAATGCATCCCTATTGAGTCAGCTTGAGGAATTTGATGATAAACTGATGAACAATCAAGATGTCTACAATGAACAAGTCAAGGAGAACCTTCAACTGAATGAAGAACTAAGGGAAGCTAACTTAGAAATCTTGGAGCTAAAGAATATCAAAGAAAGCTTGGAATCTAAATTGAAGAAGTCAAAGGATCATATTGACAAATTACACACTAGTGCTGAATTGGTAGAATCACAATTGTATGCAAGAAGAATCAAAGGAGACACTAGCTGCATTGGATACAATGAAGCACAAAATAAGATTGACAGTATGCGAGCAAGAAAGGAGTCTAAAAAGAACTCTACTAATGATGAGAAGAATCAAGATCAAACCAAATACAAAGGTGGTCCTCCTAGGAATGAGTGCAAGCAAGTAGAACGCACTTGTTTTGCTTGTAACAAGTATGGACACATTGCAAGAAACTGTATAGAGGTAAAATCTTTTAATGGCTATTGTTATACATGTAATAGATTTGGTCATAGAGAAATAAATTGCAAGACTAGTAAGAAGAATAGGATTCAGCATGATCAAAGAAATCAGAATCAGACCAATGCAAGAAGTTCTCAGAATGTTACATGTCAGATATGTAACTCTAATGGTCACTTAGCCAAAACATGAAAAATGGTGACTCATGTCAATGTGCCAAGGAATAATAGACCTCCAGTCATTTGTCACTCTTGTAACAAGGCAACACATATCTCAAGGTTCTGCAGATCAAGGACACAAGGTTAGGAAAGCCCTAAAAAGACTGAAGAACTAGTTTTGGATCATGAAGAAGAAGTCAAGTTTTTGAAGGCCTTGATGAGCTACAATTGATTTAGAACCTGAATGGAGAATCTATAGTTCAAGATTACTAAGGAGTTGCTGATTAGATATGCAAGATGATTAAATCAGTATTATGTTGTCATTGATGTCAACTAGCTTGATAGTACTTATCTTGTAAGTTACTATACCGACACATCTGAAGAAAGGTGAAAGAGATGAAGAACATAAATATCTACATGGGGAAGATGTATATGTCAGATGAGGATAAGCAATACATTGAGTAACTTGTTGATGAGTCTATGACTTGATGATATTGACTTTATTATGTTGCATTCATCTATAATGAAGAATAGAGCTGAAAGACACAAAGCAGTGTTGTCAGTAAATGAAGCATTCCAGTATACACCGACGGAGTGTAGTGTATACCGAGCATAGTGTTAACTGAGCTTCTATTCACTGACACATTTCTTTGTTAATCGAGAAGAACAGAAAGGAATTAAATGATCAGTTTAGCCGATAAAGTGATGACCTGTAAAGCATATAAAATCGAGGTAACAGATAAGGTTTGTTATGAAGATCGACGGCTAACATAATTCAAGGAAGATCTAATGGAGCAGATTGAAATGTGTTATTGACACATCAGTTGAGGAAGCTTAAAGTGGAAAAATCTATGAATATGATTAAGCGGCAAAATCTAATGGAGGAAAAGAAAATGATTTACTCATCTATATAAGAGACATTGGTTTCATTGTTGAGAGATGTCGGAAGATGAAGAAACTGCAGAATTATCACGTGAAGGATTTTTCATGCCTTCTAATCATACTGGTTAGTAAGAACTGAGTTGCAAAACAATTACTAAGCTACAGAGAGTAATTACCGACGGACAGTAAGTTGATATAGTATTGAATCTGAAGTGATATATTGATCAGAAATATTTGAATAAGTTGAACATTGATCTGTAAACTGCAATTGAAGTTGTTTCAAGGAAGATCATCTACTGTTACATATTTAACCATTGTACACAGTCAAATCTCTTAACTGAGTGGACTATGAAAGTCTTTTTATGTTTCATTCATAGAGTGAACATTGATATCATGTCAACCCCAGAGTGACTATTGGTTGGATGATAACTTCTGGTCTAAAATCCTCTAACAAGGTCACACCTAACAGTGGGTTTGTAACCTTTAACAGGGTTGGGTCTTCACCGACCTCACTTCAGAAGAGTGAACAATTTTGGGTTGCCAGTCCTAGGTGGTTTTTCCCTTCACAGGGTTTCCACATTAAATCTCTTGTGTTATGTGTTGATTGTGATATTTGTTTTTTATCATACTTTTTATATTACATGTTAGATTTGATCGGTAACTATTATAAAGTTTAGACTAAAAATCAGTAAAAATATAGATAGAGAAAGTATTTTATGTTTACTGAGAAGCAGAAGTTGAAGAATTTGTTTTGGATTATACATTTTTTTTTGGGACATTAGATAAATGATTCACCCCCCCTCTCAGTTATTCTAACAATTGGTATCAGAGCCAGGTTGCTTAGAATAGAGTTTTAAGGACTTCATCAAAAAGGCCTGAAGATCTATAAGAGGGAAGTGCCAAAGTTGAACAAAGATAACTTCGTAGTATGGCAAAGCCAGATGATGTTGCACATATCTGGAATTGGGAACTCAACACTAGAACTAATGAAGAATGGCTACATTAAACCGACACCAGGTCCCCTAACACTTGATCAACTGAAAGACGGGCATGAACACAACATTACTATGATGGAACTTGTTGCTGCCTATACTAATGCCGAATTTGAAGACATTAAGGGATGCACTACTGCCAAAGCCATGTGGGATAAACTGACTCTAATATACAGTGGATATTTGAATGTTAAGAGAGCCAGAGCAGAAATCCTAAGAGGTCATTTTGACGATATGAAGATGAAAGAAGGTGAGAACATTGTGCAATACATAAATAGGCTAAAAGAGGTAGTACATGCTATTAGAGCATCAAATGGAGTTATTGAGGATGAAACAGTGATAACCAAGATTCTCTGAACTTTGCTACTAGTTTATGCAATTAGGATCTCTACAATTCATGAAACAAGAGCTACATCGAATCTTACTCTTGACACACTGATTGGTAAGCTTACAACCTTTGAATTGAATAACTTTGACAATAGTGTTGTACCTTCTATTGAATCCGCTTTCATGTCTTCTTTGAAGATTGGTAAGTCTAGTAGCAAGAATGATAAGAATAATGATAGTGATAGTAATACCGATGATTAACTTGATCAGCTTGAAGCTCTTATGGCTAGAAGATTGCCCAAAGATAAAGGAAGGTATAGAGGCAAGCTACCTTTAGCATGTTTTAATTATAAAGAAGTTGGCCACATCGCTGCTAGATGTCCAAATAAGAAAGATGATGATAGATCCAAAGACCTATCCGAAGGAAGCTATGGGAGAAGAGTCAACAGAGTCTACTAACACAACAACAGAGATAACCAAGATAGCTATGACAAATAGAAAAAGGTATGTTACATTGCCGAAGAATTTGAATTTGAATCTAACACTGATGATGATGTAGAAGTAGTATTTGTTGCTATGAAATATGATTCAGAGGAAGAAGAGAAACATGAAGCAATAGCACTGATCTCTAAAGTAAGCAAAAATTATACATGGATCATAGACAGTGGTTGTACACATCATATGACTGGTGATATAGAGAAATTTGATCTACTTGATGAATATGATGGAGGATCTGTTAGAATGGGAAATGATGCACCTTGTATGGTAAGAGGTAAAGGTTCACTGATGATTAATGATAGAATAAAATGTGAAAATGCATACTGGGAAGATGGACTAAACTATAATTTGTTAAGTGTGGCATAGTTGAATAACTCAGGCCATCGACTTGCTTTTGAGAGCAGAAAGGTAAAAATCTATGATGATGGAGGAAGACTTGTCAAAACCGGTACACAATCCAGAGGTAATCTATTTTATCTTGATATTGATCAATCTTCTTGTTTATTAATGAAGGATGAAGATGCATGGCTGTGGCATGAGAGGTTATGTCATGTGAATTTTGATAACATGATCAAGATTAGTAAGAGGAAAAGAGTTAGAGGGTTGCCTAACTTGTCAAAACTGGATCATGCAATGTGTCATGAATGTCAGAAAGGTAAGATGACTAAGTCTAGTTTTAACAGCAAAGACTACTCAACAAAGAAGATACTTGAGTTGGTTCATACCGACCTATGTGGTCCTATGAGAACCCAGAGCTATTATGGTGATAGATATTTTATTCTTTTTGTTGATGACTACACTAGACTGATGACTGTTATGTTCTTAAAAGAAAAATCCGAAGCATTTAAGATGTTTAAGTGGTATAAGGCAAAGGTGGAAAAAGAGACTGGAAAAGAATTAAAATGCTTAAGATCTGATAGAGGAGGTGAATTTATCTCTGATGAATTTACTAATTTATGTAATGAGCATGGTATTAAGAGACAAGTCTCTGCACCGAGGACACCTCAGTAGAATGGGATTGCTAAAAGAAGGAATAGGTCAATCATTAACTATGCAAGGACACTAATGATACAAAAGAATATTTCTCAGACATATTGGAGGGAAGCTATTAGCATAGTTGTATATGTGCTTAACCAAGTACAACTGAAGAAGGACACCAACCGGACACCTTATGAGCTATGGTTTGGACACAAACCTACTGTAAGTTATTTCAAGATTTTTGGAAGCAAATGTTTTATTCTGAAAGATGAGAGAGATGGGAAATTTGATTCTAAAGGTGATGAAGGAATATTCTTGGGATATTCTACTAAGAGTAAAGCATACAAATGTCTGAATAAGGTTACAAATAAGATAATTGAAAGTACTAATGTTTGTGTTGATGATTTTGATGACAAGCACACAAAGGAAAGAAAGGAACCAGAAGACTATGGTAGATTCACTTACATTGAACTTCCTAACTATCTACCGAAGTCACAACCTATGATAACTGGTCAATAGGAAAATAACCCCGAGGAACAAGAAAGAGAAACCAACGAACAAGATGGTACTACCAAGCAAGCACATGAACCTAAACAGGATGAACAAGAAAGAATAAACTGATTATTGGCTAGTTTTGTCAGAAGACATCATCTTGAGATACAAATTATTGGAGACAAACAAGATGGCATGTAGACAAGAAGCAAAGCAAGATAAGGTACATGTCTAGTTTGTGAATTTGAACCAAAAAATGTGAGAGTTGCATTAGAGAATGAAGAATGGGTTAATGCAATGAAGGAGAAAATAGAGCAAATAGAGAAAAACAAAACCTGGAGCTTAGTACCCCGACCAAAGGACAAGAATGTTATCGGTACTAAATGGATATTTAGGAACAAACTGAATGAAAATGGTGAAGTGACAAGAAATAAAGCGAGATTGGTATGCAAGGGATATGCATAGGAAGAAGGCATTGACTATGGTGAGACATTTGCATCTGTTGCTAGATTGGAAGGAGTTAGAATGCTACTTGCATATGCTGCACACAAGAAATTTAAGGTTTATCAAATGGATGTGAAGTCAACATTTCTGAATGGTATACTTGAAGAAGAGGTCTACATAGAACAACCTGAAGGATTCATTGATCCAGACAACAGAGACATGGTATGTATATTACACAAAGCTTTATGTAGTTTGAAGCAAGCACCAAGAGCATGGTATGAAAGGCTGCATACTTACTTGTTAAGTATTGGATTTGTAAGAACCAGTGAGAACATCAATTTGTACATGAAAGGTGATACTGATGACACTATTATTATTGCTGAAATTTTTGTTGATGACATTATTTTTGGAGGTCAAGATCATGTATGTAAATCTTTTGCTAATGACATGAGGAATGAGTTTGAAATGTCTATGTTTAGAGAGATTAAATTATTTCTAGGATTACAAGTGATTTAGCAGAGTGATGGGATATTCATCACACAATCCAAGTACATAAAGGAAGTCTTGAAGACATTTGGCATGGAAGATGCTAAACCTATGGAAACACCGATGGCTACTGGAAGTAAATTGACAAAGGAAGATGAAACTACAGAGGTAAACTAGACACTTTACCGATCCATGATTGGTAAACTAATGTATGTAGTTCACAGTAGACCAGATATAGCACATGTTGTGGGAATTGTTGCTAGATATTCTGCTAATCCTAGAGAATCACACATGATTGCTACTAAAAGGATCTTAAGATACCTAAAAAAGATAAAGGATTATGGATTATGGTATCCTAAGGAAGGTAAGTTTGAATTGAAGGTTTATACTGATGCTGATTGGGCTAGAAATATGGATGACAGAAAAAGCACCACCGGAGGAGCATTTTGCTTTGGTGAAAGACTTGTAACCTGGACAAGTAAAAAGCAGGCTTGTATTTCTCAGTCTACAGCTAAAGCAGAGTATGTTGTTGCTGCTACAAATTGCTCAAACATTGCATATATCAAGCAAGTGTTGGAAGGAATGAATGAGGTAATAATTGACCCGATGATTATATACTGTGACAACACAAGTGCTATTAATATTTCAAAGAATCTAGTGATGCACTCTAAGACAAAGCATATATCAATTAAGTATCATTACTTAAGAGAACAAGTGCAAGAGAAGCAAGTGAAGTTAGAATTTGTTACATCCAAAGAACAACTTGCAAATATCTTTACAAAGCCTCTACCGAAGGACACATTTGAATATTTGAGGACTAGACTTGGGGTCTATCCACTATCTATCGGTCACTAATGTGATCTGGATGTTGCATCAACTTACACTCATCAAAAGATCACACATGTTGATGCAGCATAGTTCACACTTTGGATAATGTTCAAGGTTGTGATTAAGTTTGGAGAACTGAAATAGATTGGGATATCAGTATACAAAGATACAGAGATTATATTGGACAACATAGAGTTACTTAGCTACTACAGAGCTAATTATTTATTTGTTTCTTTGGCATTGTTGTCAAAGGGAGACATAAATAATACTAAAAGGAAAGGGAGAGATATGCACTGATGAGAACTATCTAAGGGAGAGAATGACAAAGCTGTATTTTTAATGATGTTTAGTAATGTAGTGATTAACCATATTAAGCCAGGCGGAGCTTACACAGCATTTGTTCACAGAGTTGTAGAATACATGTTTGGTATGTGTATAGTACAATTCATATTACTTGAGTTGCCATCAATGCTAAAGGGAGAGATTGATGAACTACAACTGATTTAGAACTTGAATGGAGAATCTATAATTCAAGATTACTAAGGAGTTTTTGATTAGATATGCAAGATGATTAAATTAGTATTATGTTGTCATTGACATCAACTAGCTTGACAGTACTTATCTTGTAAGTTACTATACCGACAATCTAAAGAAAGGTGAAAGAGATGAAGAATAGAAATATCTACATGAGGAAGATGTATATGTTAGATGAGGATAAGGAATACACTGAGTAACTTGTTAATGAGTCTATGACTTGATGATATCAACTTTATTATGTTGCATTCATATATGATGAAGAATAGAGCTGAAAGACACAAAGCAGTGTTGTCGATAAATGAAGCATTCCAGTATACACCAATGGAGTGTAGTGTATACCAAGCATAGTGTTAACTGAGCTTATGTTCACTGACACATTTCTTTGTTAACTGAGAAGAATAGAAAGGAATTAAATGATTAGTTTAGCCGATAAAGTGATGACCTGTAAAGCGTATGAAATTGAGGTAACATATAAGGTTTGTTATGAAGATCGACAGCTAACATAATTCAAGGAAGATCGAATGGAGTAGATTGAAATGTGTTATTGACACATCAGTCGAGGAAGCTTAAAGTGAAAAAATCTATGAGTATGATTAAGTGGCAAAATCTGATGGAGGAAAAGAAAATGATTTACTTGTCTATATAACAGACATTGGTTTCATTGTTGAGAGACACTGGAAGAAGAAGAAACTACATAATTATCGCATGGATTTTTCATGCATTCTGATCATACTTGTTAGTAAGAACCGAGCTGCAGAACAATTACCGAGCTATAAAGAGTAATACCGAACGGACAGTAAGTTGATATAGTATTGAATCTAAAGTGATATATTGATCAGAATGATTTGAATGAGCTGAACATTGATCTGTAAATTGCAATTGAAGTTGTTTCAAGGTAGATCATCTACTGTTACATATTTAACCATTGTACACAGTCAAATATCTTAACCAAGTGGACTATGAAAGTCTTTTGATGTTTCATTCATAGAGTGAACATTGTTATCCTGTCAACCCCAAAGTGACTGCTAGTTGGATGATAACTTCTGGTCTAAAATCCTCTAACAAGGTCACACCTAACAGTGTGTTTGTAACCTTTAACAAGGTTGGGTCTTCACCGACCTCACTTCAAAAGAGTGAACAATTTTGGGTTGCCGGTCCCAGGTGGTTTTTCCCTTCACAAGGTTTCCACGTTAAATCTCTTGTGTTATGTGTTGATTGTGATATTTTTTTTTTATCATACTTTTTATATTACATGTTAGATTTGATCAGTAACTATTATAAAGTTTAGAGTGACAATCGGTAAAAACACAGACAGAGAAAGTATTTTATGTTTACCGAGTAGCAGAAGTTGAAGAATTTGTTTGGGATTGTACATTTTGTTTTGGGACACTAGATAACTGATTCACCCCCCCCTCTCAGTTATTCTAACAGGCCTCAGAAGATGTGAGCTTGATTTGGTCAGATGGAAAGAAGGACAATGTTGATGAGAATGTATTGGATGCATCCCAAGTGGACGCACCCTCTATATCTGCATGAATGGCCCTCAAGGTCATAAGGGGAGCTAATTTATCTCTAGACCCCTGCATGGCTGGTATACTCATCCTCAGAGTATGCACCTTTGGACTTAATCTATTGGAGTGTATAGGAACCTTTGTAGAAGAGCACACATGTAGATTATTAGCAGAACTCAAGTTTGAAAATTTGAAGTGACAGCTTGGTTTATGCAAGTTGCATTAATGGCGAATTTATTACTTTAAGTACACAGAAAGTTGTTTGTTCACTCATTGCATTCATACTCAAAGCGATTGGAGAGAAGATTGAGCCTTGGAAGTTGTTGTGGATATTTGGAGATTAAATTATCAGTGTTTGCATTGCATTTGATCTATTGCAAGAAACCCTAGCTCCTTGCACTAATTTAGAAGCCGTCAGAACATCTCAGAGATCATTTGGAAAGAGAATATCAAGTAAGTCATGGCCACTCCTATTGTTTTTGATGTTGTTGAGAAGAAGAGGTATGTTTTCAAGAGGCACCCATTTAAATCAACCCTAGATGATTTAAAGGGAGCTTTCTCCTACACGTCGATGGGCGTCATGCATGTAGAAGACATAAGGGCTTACATCTATTGTAAGAAGGAACCTGTTGGAATAGATAGGTTAAGGGCAGACATGGACACAATGTTGAAACCAGATAAAACATTCATGGATGAATACACCAAATGGAATTATCACCCCATTATTGAATATGCCACGGCATATGAATTCTATGAAACTGAATGGATAAAGATATTGTTGAGTAGAATCCATGATGATTTGTTTTGGATTTGAGATGTACCAGTAAGAATCACAAGAGACTTAATTCATGAGATGACAAGCCTTTCTAAGATAGGTGTCATCCTTCCCGTGGGTAAGGATGTCAGGAAAATGGTGGAGCAAGTGTGTAAATCTAGAAGTGGTAAGCACAGCATGACTATTGAGCCTATAGAGCAAGAAGACATCAAATTGATGTCAATGATACTGGGTTACAAGTTTCATCACACCAACAGGGTGAATAGTGTGTCTGCGGGGGTAGCCATCTGACTTGTGCAAGAAGACGGTGAGTTCAACTTGTGTGAGATCTTGCATGCATAGTTGATAGATAACATCAAGGCTATCAAACATGACAAGACTAAGGTATTCAGGTTTGGGTCCCTAATCATCTATATGTACCTTCATATAGTTGGTAAAGTGTCAGACTTGTATCTAGACAAGTCCATTCCTGTCATGCCATAGATATCAGAAAAGGCATCCATAGAAAGTACACTAAGAGATTACATCACTTTGGAATTGAAGACCTTAAGAGAAAGAATGTAGATGAGGTACATGATTCCTGAGAGTATTGTGGAGAAGTATAAGGATACAATATGCTTCATGGTGGAGATTGATACTACATGTATGGAAGCTATGGAACCTAGAACTAAGTGGATTCATCCACTTGGGTATGAGGTTGAAGAACAAGTTCTTGAAGCTTATGCACAGGTACTGCTATCAGCCCCTAAGGATGACAATGAACCTAGGTGGGGAACCTATGAAGAGAAGACTAGAGAAGTTGATGATAAGCTGAACAATGCTACAACAAAAAGAAAGGTTGCAAAGGTCACATCAGAGATCCTAAGAATACATGGTGTATCACAAGCAGACCTTGATAAAGCAAGGGATGAGAAGATTTCCCTAGAATTGAAGAGCACAGTAGAAGAACAAGAAGATCCTAAGATGAAAAAGATAAAAATTGAAATAGATGACAGTTAGAAGGGTAAAGAAGATAGTACTCCTTCTACGCCCAAAGATACTCCTCTGGAGTATAAGCCTTTATTCAAGAGGAAGAAATAAGCTAGCACCAGTCATCCATCCTCGCAAGCATTAAGGAGCAAGAAAAACACTCAAGCACCTCCTCAGGTAGGATTCAGGCTTAGCCTTAAAGTTTTGAATGCAAGAATTGTTGATGAGGGAAGAATTGATCAAGTAGGGAAGTTCTATGAATCTTATAGTGAGATTGACAAATCAAAAATACATAGTATGATTGTCAAACACATGATCAAGTTCAAGAAGACAATCCTTGAGTTGAAAATAGAAAGTCCAGATAAAGTATGGGATATTCTAGAATACCTAAAGAGACAAGAAAATGAAGAAGATCTAAGGATCAGAGAAAAAGTATTAGAAGATACTCTGCCTGTATGTTCTAAAGAAGAATTGGAACTGATATTGAATTTGGTGAAGCCACACCTTAGGAAAAAGATGAGAACTCTTCATATTATGAACAAAGACTATGAGTTGATTACGAAGGAAATAGAAAAAGCATTTGAGAAGGTGTTGTTAGAACAACAAATCAAACCACCCACTGCGCCCATCACTCATGCACCCATCAAGGAAGATAAAGTGGTAGAGCCCACTAATGTACCAATGATAGGTCCTCAAGACTCAACGCCCATAGTAGAAACTCAAACAGAAGCAAATCAGTCTGCACCCATGACAAAATCACCCAAAGATAGCACAATTATCATAGATAATGTGGAACTAGCCATGGCGGCTACTGATAAGGACTTGGACAAGTTTGAGGAAGCATTTGTCATCACTGAGGAAGTAGAAATCCTATGCAGCAATATCCCTCCCACTCAGCAAGAAGAAGTAATCATAGAAGATATATCTGATGAGAAAGAAGAAGAAAAGAAAGATGAATCTTCTATTGATTTGATCAAGGTGAAGCAAGAGGTGATGGATAACACTCCCATCACTCCCTCCTCAGCATTGTTGTCAAGTTTCACACCTAACACTAGTAGTTTGGACTCCTGGAAGGAAGAAGACCTGATTAAGTTCAGTGTCTTGGCTATGGAGAAGGCTAAGGAGAAGCAAGTAATGAGAAATTCTCTCCTAGTGGAATCAGTAAATATTTTGAACAGTTTTCTGCCAAAGGATAAGAAGATGGTAAATGTACATTTAGTTGATGATGTGAGCATAGTCATCTCTCAGTTCAAAGTCAATTTTTCAAGCCTAGAAGAATCTGCAGCCATAGTGGCAGAGGATAAGTACTTAAAGAAGAGACTCAATGAACTGATGAGTAATTTTGCACTAGACTTGAACTCTCTTAAGTCTGGTTAGGCATCATTGAAGGAATTTGCAGATCAAGGAAGGAAAATCATTGCAGAATCCATGGATCAGGATAAGTTCACTGATGCCCATCTTAAGAAGATCAAAGATGCAGAGGAAATGATTGAGAAGGTGAAGAATTCAGTGTTAGACACATCCACTGATGTGAACATGTGTAACAATGTCTATCAAGGTTAGTTAGACATAATCAAGAAGGTAGAGAAAGAATTGGATAAGATGGAGAAGCTTCAATATGCATTATGTGCCCATCTATAGATAGTCAATTCTCTGATAACCTTTTGGAAGAAGGAAATCCAGAACCTCAAGATTGCATATCTGGATGTTTTCCCTCAGTAAGTGTATGTAGATAAAGTTTTTGATGCACCTTTTTCATTAATGTCAAAGGGGGAGTTGTATAGAATATGGAGTACATATATGTATAGGGAGATATAAGAGTATGTATAAAATGTATGAAAGACAAAGTTTTGTGTAAAGGGTCAATTAGAGACTTGGCCATATTCCTTTGTTGCCATCAATGACAAAGGGGGAGATTGTTGGAAAGTTTTCTATACTGAGATATATGACTAGATATAGTGTTGTCATTATGGCAACAAATTCATATAGCAATTTGGAGTCAGCACACTAAGTGTAAAGATCAGAATTCAGTTAAGTGTTGAAGACTGGATAGTATACAGAGTTCCAGTAGCTCAAAGCATCAGCGCACATGTGTATAGATGAATTAAGGTATGCACTCTAGAAGTTAAGGTTTTTAGACTATACTTATGTTTATTCTAAGAGCGCATAAATAGATATGCAAAGATATGAAAGTTACAGTCAGTTGAAGTTGCACAGCCAGTGTGTGCCAGCAGATAACAAAGCATGGAGCCGACAGTGACTATTTTGGTTTGCGACTATAAATTAATGTTTTAGAGGCTATGTACCCATTGTATTTAGGTTTCTGACATATGTACATGTATAATTGTAAGCACGCATAAGCCAATTCTTTTAAAAGCGTTATTTGTAATTAGTTATAGGGTTGACCTATTTATGTATTTTGTATAAGCGCATAAATATAAGGTGCGCCCATTGTATTCGGTATGGAAGTTGTAATAGAGTTGTGATAAGTAGAGCAGAGGTATGTGATGTGAGCATAAGATGTATTAGAGCTTTTCTAGATGTCAAAGCATCAACGCATCAAAGGAACTGATCTGACAAGAAGTGTCACAGTGAATAGTTCACCTGCAAATATAGTGTGTATCTGATTCAGAAGGTTGTAGCCTTCATCATTTGAGTAGTGAGCTCTAGGAAAGTGAGTCCACTCCCCTAATAGGGATCATTGTAAAAGACTCCTAATAGGGTCCGATCCTTAACAAGGTCTACTGTACTAAAAGAATTGTAAAGCTACTCCTAACAGGGTAAAGGATCTTCTAACAAGGATCACAAAACACTAGTGTAGATTATTAGTGAGTATCAAGTCCCATCGGGGTTTTTACCTGTTTGGGTTTCCCCGTAACCATATTTGTGTCATGTGTTGATTTCATGTTTCATGTTTATGTGAATGTTTAATTCAGTTCTTAAGCATTTATGTTCAGCATAAAGATTAAAGTAAAAAGTTAAAATACAGTGAACACTGATTCACCCCCCCCCCCCCCCCTCTCAGTGTTCCCATTCCTAACAGCATGTAGGTTTTGACATCAATGACAATAATGCCAACAAAAACTTCTCAATTCATATGCTCCACCATATAGAAATATGCTTACAAATATTCTAAATGCCCTTATTTTTTATCCCTACTTCTATATATAGGTTCTGCATTCAATGACCAAAATGCTCCATTCCATTCAACACTACCCACACCATCATTGTTAGTGCCTTGTTAATGAAGTTATCATTTTCATTCCATATTGCCATACTGTCCACTTTGTTCCTCTCCCACCAAATTCTGGGAGTTTTCTTTGACAGGGTCATGAATTATTATTATGTCTAGTAATTACATTATTACTTCCATAACAAATGTCACCTATCTCTCTTTAAATTCTTCTTTATAATAATACGTGTCCCTATGGTAAGGGACATGACACTAGTTTTCTATTGAATGTAAATAGTTGTTGGTTTCCTTCCCTTAATTGGCGTGGATTGGCATTTTACCTAGAATACTTTTCAAATAAAATGAAAGAAGTCATTCCATAAAGTCAAATTTTCACTGTTATTTTTTGTTCTCATATTTTTATTTTTTATACATGTCATATTTTCAATATGTACACAAATGTTGGGCTCTATGTTTAAAGAATCACACACATTTATTATTCAATTGATTTTTCACATAGTAGAGTTTTCATGTTTTCCTTTCCTTTCATGGGCATGGCATTATACCTAATCATTTGAACATATTGTCATTGGATTTTTTTAAATTTGATTGCGTATTGGCTTTATTTCTGTCTTTTTACAAAACTATTAATAAATTATTTGTACATATATTTAATTATTTTATTAGATTTTATATATCTTAAATCAATTAAGGTTAGTTTTTAATAATTATATACATTGTAAAAACTATATAATTAATGTACAGTATAGCTAAAAAAAATTATATATCTTATAACTATAATACCTAAATTAATAAATTGATAATTATCCAAGTATAAATAGATAATGTCTACGTTACTAATTTATAATATATAATTAAAAAATTAAAGACTAGTTTAATACATAGATAGTTGTAATATAATTAAGTATAGACAGTTATAGTTATTTATTATAGTAGATAAATCTATATATTAATATATTACATTCATATATAATAGGTACATAGATATCTATTGTATACATTTATTCATTACATTACATAATTGCACATATTATTAATAACATAATATAAGTCTCTCTCTCTCTCTCTCTCTCTCTCTCTCTCTCTCTCTCTCTCTCTCTCTCTCTCTCTCTCTCTACATATGTATTACTCCTTATATCTTTATCTTGTTATCTCTCTACATCTATATCTTTATCTTTCTATCTCTTTGCATCTTTATCTACTTATTTATCTATTTCATCTTAATCCATCTCTCTTTTTCCTCTTTGTTGCTCTTCCCCCTTTATATATCTACCTTTTCTATTACTATTTATCCCTTTTTCTCTATTGCAAAAATATTATGATCCTTTTGGTAATGGGCCCTAATTGACTTCCTAATTCACAAGTCCTTCCAATTGACCCCATGTACTACACAAATGTATCTAAAATATTGACCAAAATCTTGCTTAATCGACCTCCCATATCTATTCGGTGTAATTGTTATACACTGAATTTGCACCCTTAGTTCAAGCTCTTGTAGTCTTCATAACTCAGTATAACAAGGGAATCATCTCAAGGTTGTGGGACCTTTTCCTAACCAAGATGAGACCTCTAGATTCTAGGCTGGTTCCTCTTGGATAATCACCTTGATTTTCTTTTAAACAGGAAAGTAAATTCTTTTGAGGGAAAGGGATATAAGGAGTGCATGAAAGGGAAATGACTGAAAGCAAATCTACCTACTAGGTGATGCACCGAACTGGGGTTTGGATCTCAGTATAGAGAGATGAAACCAATGAAAGAATCAGGTCTAATAAGTCACCACTCACTGGATAGGTTTGCATAAGTATTTCATAGGAAGGCTTGAACAGAAAACTCAACCTATGACCTGCAAACAAACATCCTCCTCTGCAACTAGGTGTAGGAATGAGACAAGACTGCTAGGGGCTATAGTATACCCACAAAACATCTTAATCAAATCAGACACAGTAACACACAAATCACAGAAAGAGAGAGGGACCAGGAACCCCAATTTCCATTAAAAGCATTCATAAACCTCAATCCAATAAGAGATAATGCAAACAAGGAAGCACAAGGACATGAAGGATTGTCACAAACTACCTCTACAATACTTGTATTATCAATGAGAACTTACAGGATGTGGAAAAATAGAGAGCAGGAAGAAATGCTACAGATGATTTTCCCAGAAAAGTGACTTTCTTTTTACAAAATGTGAATTCTGAGCACTACAGGCTCCAAAAAAACAATATATACATCTCTGCACGCAGGCAGGAATCAAACCTTTAGGGCAACATAGATTTTACAATATAATAATCAACCCTAAAATCGGTCACTTCTTATCATAAATGTGATCAGTGAATATCATGGCCGATCAGATATTTTGTTTGTGTGTCCATTCCTGCACTTGATCAACAACTTTGATCCATCTACCTCCCTACAAGCCCACTCTGTCATGAATGTTCAAATCTGATCCCATACTGGAAAGGACTCAAAACGACACCCAGACCTCCTTCATCAACTCCGCAATGTGCAACCGCCTTGGCAACATCAATTTCTTCAGCTACCCGCACTTGCAAATGTCCACTTTGGAAGAAACCCTGTGAAAAATGGCTGCATCATTTAAAAATACCACTGGTCGCATGATTGCATGAGCTAAAAAAGCCTCATGCGATCATGCGACAACCCTCTGAAAACTACCACCGCCTTGACACGTAGCAACACTCGAGACCCGCAAGACATCACACCTGTCAAACCTACCACATGGCCCAATAGGAGCCGACCACACGGCCTTGAAAAGTCAGCAGTTGCATGATCGCATGAGGCCGAAAGGCTTCATGCAATCATGCGACAATCCTTAGAAAACCTACCTCTACTTTGCTACAAAAGCTCGGGCTTACGATCGCACTGCAAACTTAACCCCGATTTCACCCCAGGTCACCTTTCTCCTCTAGTCGCCAAGCCGCACAATCTTACTTAACCTCAGGCACCTATTTAGCGACTACGCGAAATCCGTTGATCTTTGCTTCATCCGACGGCAGTCGCTGGGTCGCGTTACCTTCTCGGCATATTCTTTCCATCAGGAGATCACCCGACTAAGGGAAGTCTCATAATCGCCAGATAGAAGGAATATTCTTCTTTTTATTGCGAGATTACCTGACCGAACATAGAACCGGGCCCACCTCCAACTGCGCAACCGTGTAAAGCTTGCCAAACCTGAGCTCAGAACTACCACGTGTCACTCCCCCATTCGGTCTGACCGCCACATCAACAAACACCTCAGCACCCCGGCATGGACCCACAACAACACTGCCCGCAAGCACGCTAACCGCTGACGGTTTGTCACATGGGCTTAGAAGAGCCCATGCGATCATGCAACCAACTGCATGATGCTAGCCACTGATAACCGCTGGTGGCACCACCGAAAATGGGACACATCACCACCCACCAAAGCCCCTGCAGACCGCCTGTCAAATGGTCGCATGCAGTCAAGGGGCCGCATGCGATCATGTGACCAACTGCATGATGCCTCTGCTTGACCGCAAACCGCCACCAACAAAATGGGACACAGTTTGTCACATGGTCGCATGGGCTCGGAAGAGCCCATGCGATCATGCGACCAACCGTAAAACGTTAGCTGCTGACCGTTGGATGAACCTTTTTGACCGCCGACGTTGGAGATACCGCATCAACGGTTGTCATATGATCTCATGGGATCGGGAGATCCCATGTGATCATGCGACAACCGTCAGATCTTTGCTACACTGGCATGATCTTTGGCACTAGGACCTGCCCGTCGGAGTTGTGTGCTTAGGGCCGAAGACACAGAAGGGGTGTCGAAAACACAGAGGGTTTTCGACCCAGGGTCGAAAACACACCGAACTTTCAGAGCGAAGAGGTCAAAAACACATCGAACTTTCAGACCAAAGGCAGAAACATCCCGAGCCTGCAGAGAGGAGGTCGAAAACACACTGGGTTTTCAACACTTGAGCAAAAAACACACTGGAAAATAGGGCTGTGGCTGAAAATGAACGAGAGGGAAATTTTGGGCAACAGTAACCATTGCACACCAAGGTGTGATCACTAGTTATCTATAGGATGTGCTTATGCCAATGATATCATCACTCCCCTCAAAAGTAAAGCTACAAATATTATATTCTATACACACAAAAAAAAAAAATTGTTAGGTATTTCCAATATTATTTTAGATACAAAATATGTTAGAATAAATTAATATATCTTTTATACACAAATACAATTGTACTCTCTAGAAGATTAACTTACATGTATAATTTATTTATAAGCCTAACATTTACACCTCATCTTGATACAAATATTAATAATATAAAAAGTCAAAGTAAAAATAAGAACCATCATTACACCTTTTTTTAGTACAAAGTTAATAATATGCAAAATAAAATTAAGAAAAGAAACACTATTACACTTCCTTTTGATACAAATGGTAATAATATGAAAAATAAATTAAAGAAAAGAAACATCATTACACTTCTTGATACAAATGCTAATAATATGAAAACTAAAATAAAGAAAAGAGACACCATTACACCTCTCATTGATACAAATGCTAATAATATAAAAAAACAAAACAAAGAAAAGAAACACCATCACACCTCCTTTGGATATAAATGGTAATAATATGGAAAAAGAAATAAAGAAATAAACCCATTACACCTCTTAACAAATGTTAATAATATGAAGAAAAAAAAAGAAAGAAAGAAAGAAACACCATTACACTTCCTTTTAATACAAATGCTAATAATATGAAAGAAAATATCATTCATCGATCTTTTTCATACAAATACTAATAATATGAAAAACAAAATAAGTAAAAGAAACACCATTATACTTTCTTCTGCTACAAATGATAATAATATGAAAAAATAAAATAAGGAAAGAAACATTATTGCACTTTCTTTTTATATAAATGTTAATAATATGAAAAACCAAAATAAAGAAAAGAAGCATCATTACAAGTTCTTTTGATACAAATTCTACTAATGGTAAAACCAAAATTTAAAAAAAAATACCATTGCACATCCTTATAATACAAATACTAATAATGTTAGAAAACAAAATTAAAAAATACCATTACACTTTTTTTATACAAATACTAACAAGAGATGAATTGTGTCAAGCGCCACTAGTAGTATGATTGTTTGTATCAGTGTGAAGATTTAATTAGTGGCATTAGAAAGCAACCTAATTTACATTATGTTGTAAAGAACCAAGATATCTAAGACTTCTGAATACATCTTCAAAGGATTCCTTACTAATTTGTTAAAATCACTACTTTTTTTCAAATAGTAAGAAATATTATTTTTTATAACCTCAAAAGATCACACACGACACGCGCACACACACACACACATGCAGTAATGTTAACTTATTTATATATATTTATTTTTATAAGCATAACCATTACACCTCATCTTGATACAAATGCTAATAATATGAAAACTAAAATAAAGAAAATAAACACCATTACACCTCTTATTGATACAAATGCTAATAATAAATATGAAAAAATAAAATAAAGAAAAGAAACATCATTACACCGCCTTTGGATATAAATGGTAATAATATGAAAAATTTGAATCATGGGGAAATTTGAATCATGGGGAGATTTGAAATGATTATAGAAATCATTTCAAATCTCCCGTGAAAAAAAAAATCAACTATTAGTTATCGCTCAAATCCACAAATAGCATTCAAAATAATATGAATTTGAATTAATTTCGATCTTTTTCTATGTGTTTATATTTTGAGAATTAAAATCAAAATAAAGAAAAGAAACAACATTACACCCTTTTTGGATATAAATGGTAATAATATGAAAAACAAAATAAAGAAAAGAAACTCCATTACACCTCTTGACAAATGCTAATAATATGAAAAGGGAAAATAAGGAAAAAAAAATCTTGACATCTCTTTTTCATACACATATTAATAATATGAAAAAGAAAATAGCTAAGAAACACCATTATATTTTATTTTGCTAGAAATGGTAATAATATGAAAAAACAAAATAAGGAAAAGAAACATTATCACACCTCCTTTTGATACAAATGCTAATAATATGAAAAACAAAATAGCTAAGAAGCAACGTTATACTTTATTTTGCTAGAAATGATAATAATATGAAAAAATAAAATAAGGAAAAGAAACATTATTAAACCTCATTTTGATACAAATGCTAATAATATGAAAACCAAAATAAAGAAAAGAAACATCATTAAGCTTCCTTTTGATACAAATTCTAATAATATTAAAACTAAAATAAAGAAAAGAAATGCCATTGCATGTCTTTTTTTATACAAATATTAACAAAAGATGCATTGTGTCAAGCCATGTCAATAGTGTGTTTGTTTTTAGTGTAGATATAATTAGTGTCGCCTAGAGGAAAAAACCTAATTTACATTGTTTTGTAAGGATCAAGATATGAAAGACTCAAAGACTTAAATAAATCCTCCAAATAATTGAGTTTAGACCTCAAAGAAGGATTAGCTTACTAACTTGGTAAAATCGCTACTTTTTCCAAATAGTCTAAAGATTAGAAAATACTTTTTTGTTATTAAGGACCAAAATCCCACACAATAACATACCAATACAAGTATATGAATGTGTGTACATATGCATATATACATACATGTGCATATATGTATATGCGTGTGTGTGTGTGTGTGTGCACGTGCGCGCGTATATGCATATGTATTGCATGCATATGCATATGTATATAGAGTATGAATAAACAAAAAAATTACAAATTGTTGAATTGTTGAACTAAATTATTTTTTTATCATCTCATATACACAAAACTATTCACTCTTATTAAACAAATTATTAGGGTTGACAATTTAATAGAAATATTAACACATTACAATTTTTTTATAAAAATTGAAGGACATAATATTTTTGCAATTTAACCATTTCTAAAATCAAGGAATAAAAACTAAACAATAAAATCAAATGCAATAGTAATCATGTCATTCAAGACATTAATACTATCGACAAATTTCATTGAATCAATTCAAAGTTGTGAAAGGAAAGTTTGACTTTTAAGATAGATCAATAGAAAGACAAATAAAATATTTCACAATTATTTTAAAATTGAAAATTAAATATAACTTAGAAATTTTATTCAAAATTTTTAATTCTATGTCATGATTGATTAAATTGTTGAAACCAAACTATGTGGCTCCTTGAATGTGTCACCCTACAAGAAAAGCAAAATTTTATAGAAGTGGCAGATTACAAATACTTCAGAGTCAACTTCACTAAAATTTAAGTTGGGAAGGTCGCATAAAGAAATCAGAAATAGTTTTATGCTTTCCAAAATAGATGTGGAGAGGCAAAGCTATGAGATGGAAAAGTAGCCAAACTCTTTTTGGACTTGTAGTGTTTCTTGTTGTTCTCTACGGTTGTGAATTATGGGCCAAAAACACTTTTGATTTATAGTGGAAGGAAATTGAGAAAATTAAAAAATGCTTGATTACAAACAAGCTCAAAATTAAAAGTTTGGCATCTTGTGATATCACATTGAGGGCGGTGAGGGTTGCACCTATTGAAGCAATTGCTATGGTGCCACTCATAAGATATTCAAAAAGAACTTAGCAAATGGAAGAGGGAAGATGGCCTAAGGTCGTTGATATTGTGCAAAAAGAGAAGACTTTGATGCAGTAAAACAACAAATAGTTTAGTAAATGAGATATTTACTTGGACTCACACCTCACAAATACTAAAGAGATATAGGCTTGTGTTATGGATAAGCTCAACAAACGTTCCTAGGATAAACCACTAACTAGAAAGAAAAAATATTATAGTGAAGAATTCAACCCCACTCGTAATCATCATCAAAAAGTTTACATAGGACATAGGGGTTAATATCTCTTGGAGAGCCAAAATTCTTATTGTTTAGTTAAAGATCAACTCCCATCAACTTTGTTGTGAAATCCAACATTGGAAAATAGTAAAAGAAGCTTGGGAAGAAATAAAGTGTTTTTTTTACACTTCCAAAAAAATGGAAACAGAAAAATATTTCATTTTAAAGTATGATGCCTTTAAGGACAACAAGGACAATTATGTTAATATCTTGACAGTTAACTCTTGGGTTCATTTATCCAATGAGAGGTAATGGAGCAATTGAGTGTTCTCATCATCAATTTGCATAAGAAAATGATCAAAATGCAAAAATCAATGTGTGAAGTGGTATGTCTCATAGGCTATCTTTAGCCTCGTGGACATTAAAACTAATTTCTTTCTTTTTTTCTTAAATAGTCTATAGGAAGTCAATCTTGTAATCTTTATCTTAAATAATACATTTTTTTTAACATAAAATGATGAAGAGCTCCCCCATTTCTCATTACCTATAAAGACTATACCATTAAGGAAGATATTAACATACCTATTCTTAATGTTAACATCACATTCTAAAATGAAATATTTTTTAAATTTGACTAGCAAGAGGAACTAAAGACAAAATCACACTCTAAAATGAAGTGTTTTTTAGATTTGACTGGCAACACAAACCAAAGACAAAATCAAACACTCCAAAATGAAGTATTTTCTAGATTTGACTGAAAACACAAACCAAAACAAAATCAGACACTCCAAGATGAAAAGTATTTTTCTAGATTTGACTGACAACTCAAACCAAAGATAAAATCAGACACTCCAAAATAAAGTGTTTTCTACATTTGACTGGAAAAGTAGCCAAACTCTTTTTGGACTTGTAATGTTTCTTGTTGATCTCTACAGTTGTGAATTATGGGCCAACAACACTTCTGATTTATAGTGGAAGGAAATTGAGAAAATTAAAAAATGCTTGATTACAAACAAGCTCAAAATTAAAAGGTCAGCATCTTGTGATATCACATTGAGTGTGGTGAGGGTTGCACCTATTGAAGCAATTGTTATGGTGCCACTCATAAGATATTCAAAAAGAACTTAGCAAATGGAAGAGGGAAGATGGCCTAAGGTCGTCAGATATTGTGCAAAAGAAAGAAGACTTTGATGCAGTAAAACAACAAATAGTTTAGTAAATGAGATATTTACTTGGACTCACGTCTCACAAATACTAAAGAGATATAGGCTTGTGTTATGGATAAGCTCGACAAACGTTCCTAGAATAAACCACTAAGTAGAAAGAAAAAGTATTATAGTGAAGAGTTCAACCCCACTCGCAATCATCATCAAAAAGTGTACATAGGGGTTAATATCTCTTGGAGAGCCAAAATTCTTATTGTTTAGTTAAAGATCAACTCCCATCAACTTCATTGTGAAATCCAACATTGGAAAATAGTAAAAGAAGCTTGGGAAGAAATAACGCGTATTTTTTACACTTCCAAAAAAGTGGAAACAGAAAAACATTTCATTTTAAAGTATGATGCCTTTAAGGACAACAAGGACAATTATGTTAATATCTTGACAGTTAACTCTTGGGTTCATTTATCCAATGAGGGGGCAATTGAGCAATTGAGGGTTCTTATCATCAATTTGTATAAGAAAATATGATCAAAATGCAAAAATCAATGTGTGAAGTGGTATGTCTCATAGGCTATCTTTAGCCTCGTGGACATTAAAACTAATTTCTTTCTTTTTTTCTTAAATAGTCTATAAGAAGTCAATCTTGTAATCTTTATCTTAAATAATACATTTTTTTTTTACATAAAATGATGAAGAGCTCCCCCATTTCTCATTATCTATAAAGACTATACCATTAAGGAAGATATTAACATAACTATTCTTAATGTTAACATCACATTCTAAAATGAAATATTTTTTAAATTTGACTAGCAAGAGGAACTAAAGACAAAATCATGCTCTAAAATGAAATGTTTTTTAAAATTTGACTGACAACACAAACCAAAGACAAAATCAAACACTCCAAAATGAAGTATTTTCTAAATTTGACTGGCAACACAAACCAAAACAAAATCAGACACTCCAAGATGAAAAGTATTTTTCTAGATTTGACTGACAGCTCAAACCAAAGATAAAATCAGACACTACAAAATAAAGTGTTTTCTACATTTGACTGGTAGGGCAAATCAAAAGGAAGTGTCTTTTAGATTTGACTGGCAGCACTATTTGACTGGCAGCACAAACTAAAGACAAAATCAGAGGCATCAAAGCTTGACAGAGGAAAAGGAAAAGAATCCTGTGCTGGTAGCTGTCAAAAGTAATGTACAGGACAGTCTACCTGCGCCCTAAGCGTTGGAATGAATTAGCACCTTACATTGTTTTGGCCATGCAATAAGCGCGGTCTGCCCAACAAAACATTTTTCTTGTGCAGTGGCTCTGGGAAGGATTAAAGCCCTTTCCAAGAGTGATTGTTTATAGCTGTGACTGTGAGAACAGTAGCATCCCAGTGAAATACACAAGTTAATAAAGAGCAATGGGTGAGATCGCAGGTGAATATGAAGCCATTGTTGTAGGAGCAGGCATAATGGGCAGTTGCATTGCCTATGAAATCGCCAAGAGAGGCAAGTCTGTTCTTCTTCTGGAGCAATATGATTTTCTACACCACAGAGGCTCTTCACATGGGGAATCCAGAACTATCAGAGATGCTTATGTAGAAGAATACTATGCTGCAATGATGGAGGAGGCTTTCTCCCTCTGGGAAGAAGCTCAGGAGGAAAGTGGGTACAGAGTCCACATCAAAACCAAGCAGCTGGACATTGGCTCAGTCCACAACAAGAGCCTCCAATCTGTCATAGCTGTCTGCAAAAAACTAGGGATCGCCCATGAAGTTCTAAATGCAGAACAAGCTTCGTTAAGATTCCAAGTATTGAAACTGCCCAAGGATTGGATTGCCGTTGTGACGAACAGAGGAGGGATACTGAGAGCCTCCAAGGCAGTTGCAATGTTTCAGTCTTTAGCCCTGAAGAATGGAGCCACGCTGAGGGACAATGCCCGAGTCATTAAGATTACCAGCGGGTGCAAACTGAGGGATGGATTGGATGGGGTTCTGGTTTGCACCAGCAGGGGCTCTGTACTTGGAAGGAAATGCGTGATTGCTGCAGGTGCATGGGCTCATAAAGTTGTCAAAGAAATAGCAGATATTGAGTTGCCCCTTAAACCTGTTCATGCTACTATTGCATATTGGAAGATTGAGGAGGGTTTGGACAGCTTTTCGCCTGAAAAAGGGTTCCCCACATTTGCTTGTTATGATGATCCTCATCTTTATGGGACGCCCTCTTGGGAATACCCTGGTTTGCTCAAGGTTTCACTCGATGGAGGTTACCCATGTGATCCAGACAAGCGGGCTTTGGTTCCTGACCTGGATATCCTTAAAAAGAAGCTAAGCCCTTGGTTGGCTGAGACTTTTAAAGGGCATATAATGTCAGAGAGCCCTGTTGTTGCAGAGGCTTGCATGTGTACAATGTCTCCAGATGATGACTTCATCCTTGATTTTTTGCCATTGGCAAAGACTTCATTGCCGAAAGAAAAGTCCCCCATCTTGATTGCTTGTGGATTCTCTGGCCATGGATTTAAAATGGGTCCATTGGTGGGACGGATAATGGCAGATCTTGCCCTCAAAGGAGAAGCCAATGGAGTAACCATGCAGTATTTTTCTGTTGAGCGTTTTCTTAAAAGTGCCAGAGGCAATGTCAAGGACTGCCAATAACATGTTTGTTCTCACATGACATTACAAGGGTACCAAAATAGCAATAGAACCGCTTGAATGTCAATTGCATTTCAGATTTTCCCTTTTGATATTGTTGGGTTACAACCTGCTGACATGGAGACTGAGAATCTAGGTAATTTGCAATATGTCCTCTGATTAGCAGTAATTTAAGATCGGAATTTGTCTTTTTGATGTCAAAGCTTGCATTTGCATGACATGATTGTTCAGTTTGAAGGACCAATAGAGCTTATATAGAATGTAGAATCTAGTATTTAGAAGTTATCTCTTGTTCAGCATTGATTTCTTGTTATTCAGTATATGTAATTGTTCAGCCTCGTTTTCTTGGTTGAAATATGTACTTAAGGTTCTCAGAAGCCTTTATTATGGTAATCTCAAGATTTTAACCCTGCCCAACCCTTGAATGTACTCAGTTCTACTCTTACCAGTTCAACACAACCCCTTTGCGTATGCTAATGCACTGGCTAATACATATCAGCATAAATTTTATCTTGATTGCATTTCTCAATTGGCGCATTGATTGCTTGTGTCAGGTCCCAAGAACTCAAAGCCAGAGTTTTGAATGCAGTTTTTTGTTTAACTAATATCGGATGCACAAATATAAAGTGCTGTCAAATTTTAGAATAAAGTCTGTCATTACTTTTATATTTGTTAACATGGATGCAGCAACTGGGAGATCTTTTCATCCTGTAGAAAGCTCTTGTTTCCCCTTTATGACTCATTATTCTTTGTCTACAACTCATAAAACCTTACATATCATAGGAATTTTAGAGGCTTGGCCAGCTCGCTAACACATATCTGTCGTTAGTGTCATTTGGTGACTGGACTTGTCTATTGATACGATGATGAGCTTTTAACTTAGGATTAGACCTATCCTGTTGGTTAGCTGGTGTCCTTATCCCCTTTATCAGTTGCAAATTGCATATCTGATGCACTTCAAAACTAGAAGCTTGTAAAATCCACCCCTCGACATTTTTTTCCAACTTAATCTTGATTATTAATTTAATTAATTAAGCATCTTCCATTTAATTTAGAAGTGGTGATTTAAAACTTTTTTGTTCATCTTGGTGGCAACAATGTCATATCATAATATATGATTACACTTGATAGGGCTAAGGTTTCACAACTAGGGATGTCCCTAGACATAGACCTAAGCCTCGTGGTTTCATTCAGATGATCTTGCCTACTTATCCACTAGTGGGAAGTTAGAGGCTTCATAGTTTGCACTCTAAGGGAGTTTACTCTCTCCTCTTGATGAGATCTCTAATCTCTTTTAAGACGTTAACTATTAATTAAGTAAATTTTTTAACTTAGTCCCACCATCATGAAAGATATATGTTATCATGAAGTGTTGGTTTCATACACATCATTACCAATAATTAGTTGTACCAACTTACACACATGCACAAGGGTCATATCACAAATAATGTGTATATTATTATTTTGAGCATAAGTCACATATACACAGAGGACTAGCTCATACACATAATAGGTATCATACACATAATAGGTTCACAAGATGGATAATTTTTGCATACATCATATCCACAGTGAGTAGCTCTAGCATACATCACAAAGAGGATAGTGATTGGCTCATTAATGAATTACAAAGACAATAGTGATTAGCTCATTCATGAATCACAAAGACAATAGCTATTGGCTCATATAGACATCACAAATAAAATGGTGACTGGCTCATGTATAATGGCTAACCATCCCTTATCTATAGAGCATCCCAAAGAGAGGGATTGTCAGTGCATTGCGTACTACACTGTGGGTCTCATTCCTTTCCCTAGTCTTTTGCACTAGTGAATACTTGGGAAGATGATTTGGTGCATCCCATAGTACACCAGGGGTCTATCCTCAATTTAACAAGGTCAAGTCTACCATCAAACAACTAGGAAGAGGATTCAATGTATCTGATACTACACCGTGGGTCCATCCTCAATCCCAAGGATATCCACAAATGGTGAACCAACCTAGCTTAGTGGATTCCAACTACAATCTCCTATAGGCCACTACCAACGATTATGTCCATTTAGGAATAAGTAGTTTTTGACACATACCACTTGGTGATCTTAGTGATATTGCCAGTTATCTTCTTCACAATCTCAAGTAACACTTAGCATCGATCACCCCCATGTTGTAGGTGACTATCAGTGAACCCTCCTAATACCATGGTTAGCTCTATTTACCATTGCCCACATGGTACAGAAACTACTCATACAACTGTTACTGTATCAAATTATGGATAGCCCTATAAATCATTCACCTCTGTGAACCAGGTGATTGTTAGCTAATCCAAAAGATACAACAGTAGCTATAGGCATATGTCATTGGAGCAGTCCATTGACAACCTACTAACTATCATTGTATCATATCCAAGATAGCCTTAGCAACTTTACCTTTGTGAACTAGGTGAGAGTTGAATAATCCCTTAAAGTAATCTAGACATCAATCATTGGCACAATCCAATGACTACCTCTCATTGCATAAATATTCGGTGGCTCACATTTGTGACGATCACACATAACAAGGTTCACAATACTAATATAAAGTTTTACATATTGATATTGTTGTTCAAAATGGCATTCTTTGTGACCCATCATATCCCAATTCAAAAAACTAGTAACCAAACTGCATCATCACAACTCAAAAAACCAGAAACTAGAGTGTGCCATCATAAAACTTCCCATCACATTTACATGGTGTCCAAAAAATTCCCTTCCTATGCAGGCAATGAGCACCCGATCAATGCAATATTAATCATAAAATGTCATTTAAATGGCAGTCACCTATGACCTAGAATACTTACAATCATACTTATTAGAAAACTTTTTTATAAAACATTAAAAAATAAAGTATAATAGGGCATTCAACCTAGAGACGCCAATTTGTAGCCAAAAAGAAGAAGAGGCACCAATTCATCAACCTAGATGGTCGCCACCTCCTACTGGTGCATTTATATCTAGTGGGCCATGAGAATTTATTGCCCGGCGAACGACCCCTATTAGTACGTAGTTTTCTTACCACTAACAAATGCAACATCAACATCTTCTAAATGTGCCTTAATCCACCGAGATTCAAGGTTCTTTAGAAAGTAGTGATCTTTGAGGCAATGCAAACCAATTTGACTCATTGTTCTTCTCTTCTCCTTATCCTCATCCACATCCTATAGAATGAATGGCTAGAGTGGAGAAATGAATTCCCCTGCCTGCACTTGAATTCCTCTAGGAGAAACAAAACCCTCACCCCACTTAGTACCGATTGGCAAGGACTTCATCCCACCTCACTATTCCTCCCTAACAAACCTCAACATCAATTTGATGGTCTCCACTTTGGTGCCCAATCCCAAACACCAAGCCATGAATAATGAAGAGACAACCTGCAATGTCCCTGCTTCCGGATTGAGTATTTGATACTTAAAACCTGTAACAATCGTTAGTAGATGCCAATATAATATAATGATATTTGAATAATTAATGATAAAAATACTTAAATATTAAATCACCTAAATATTAATCCCATACTACACCCACCTAATCCTTAGAAAGAGACTCTGCTCAGATTTGCCTAATTCTCTGATCGGAATAACTCTCAATTAGGTAATCATCACATTGAGAGTGCCCTTCTAAGGCCTCTAGGATCTCTATTAATGAGTGAACTCATTAACAATAAATACTTGGTAGAGATCCCACCTCTAACCAAGCCTCTTGTCTCTAACATATGCATATGATTAACCACTACAATATATATTGCCTCTACGAGATTCTCTATAAATCTCTCTCTAGATTCCAATTTGGAATCTTGACATTCATAAAGAATGCCCTCTAGTTTCTGTGAGCCCTCTTTTAGAGAAACTCAATATTCTTAATGAATGCCCTCTACCAAGGTTAACTTGTTCTCTATAATAATCATAAGGTTAACTTGTTCTCTATAATAATCATAAGTCCCAAAATGGTAATATCTCTAAAATAATTACCACTATGCAAATAATACTCATGACTGTTAATTTATAATAAAAAAAAGTAATTTATGCTACATTCCTCTTCTCTCGATTATCCTTTATATACAAAGCTCTTCTTCTCTTTTTGGCAAAGTGCTATATATTTACAATCTTTATCGTCTCTTATTATTTAATATTTATCCTCACTATTCTCTTAATTGTTGTTTCCCTGCCTATTTTCACCTTTTGTATTTCTCTGCAACTTAATGTTTATCACCCTATTTCTTATCAATATCTTCCTTTTTTTTTCTTATTCAATGATGATTTATAAATCTTGATTAATTTGTCATCTATGTCCTTCCAAAAGAAAGTCACAATCCTTCATGATCACAATCCTTTTGAAAAGTCACAACACTTCCTAATTACAACCGTTTCAAAGAGTCACAACCATTCATAATTACAATGCTTTTGAAGAGTCTCATCCTTTAAACATTACAACCTTTTGAAAAAGTCCCTTCCTTATTTTATTCTCATTCCCTTCCTTTTCCCTTTAATCCCTTTTTAACTCCTCTCCCCTTCTCTTTCAAATGAACTCTCCTCCCTTTTATATCTTATTTTGAAAGAGTCACATCTCTTTATTACATATCTCTTAAATCTATTAAGTTTCCACAATCCATGCGTATGAATGTATTAGTTTCTGGATTCAATTGTGTAGGATTTTTTTCTCATCAACGTTTCGGATCATACTACATGATCCATCATCAGGATGTCAAAGAGAAAGAGCAAGAGCAAGTCCTGATGATGGATCATGTAGTATGATCCGAAACGTTGATGAGAAAAAAATCCTACACAATCGAATCCAGAAACTAATACATTCATACATATCTCTTGACTTTTCATTAGATTTAGTTAATTTATATTAATCTATATTATACTATTTATTTACTTATTTATTTTATGTTTATTATCATTTATTATTAAATTATATTTAGAAAGGCAACACACTTTCTACAATATTATCCCTTGTAGTAAATTTTATTTATTTATTCATTCATTGTAATTTTATTATTATTTAATTATTTTAAATCTTATTTTTTGATAATAGATTATATATATGTTATTATTTATATTATAGTAATAGTATGTATTATTATTTCTTATTTGTATATTTAATATTAATATTAGTATATGATTTTATTATCATTATTTATTTAATAATATTTTATTATCTAATTATAATTAAAATTCTATCTTAAAATGGGGACATGACACATCCATATTTGAGTGATAATGGTACTCCGCTTGCAAGAATCGGTTGCCCAATATCATTTTGATGTGAAGGATGAATTCAACATCCTCAAACATGAAAACGTTTCATAGTTTCTCATTTGAGACAGGTCCCCAAAATGCAACTATCATTATCTATGCCTTCAATGAAAAGTTTGCCTGCATTTTCACTAATTCTCACTGCTAAAATGTAAGGGCCAAAGTAGGAAAGAAAATGGAGTGTCTAGAAAGTCCCACCAAACTATATGGGAAAAAACACTCAAGAGGGATTATTTACTCTCGCACACTTCACCACTTGGGAACAATGATTATTACCACCAACTTTATCGACAACAAACCTTTGTTATGATGTTTGGCTATATTTGGCCTACCTAGATAATCTTGTATTAGAAATTAGTATGTGCCTAAAAGATACTTGCCATACATACATAATTTTTATTTAATGTTGGTATGAGTGTGAAGTTAATGTTTCTAACAAGTTGTTCGGGTTGAAGTGATTTAGGGGGGGTAGTAACTAGTGTGTTGCCTTGCTTATTAGATTAGAATGTACTCTCCACTATAACTTAATTCTATCATAGGAATCCTTAGGCATGATTTTTAATTACTTACTATATGGTATGGATACTAATGTGATGGGATGGTCTACCATATTGGTTATAGTATATTGGTCGCTTAGCAATGCCATTAAATATCATTAAATGTACATTGTAGTGTTCTCTGCCACTTGGTGACTACTAGATACTATACCCTAGTTGATGATGTCAAGGCTCTTGTTAGTGTCGGTACTATTTTTGTGGTAATGATGGTTTATTAGGTGTGTCATCCTTATAGATGGAGGATATTTTGCATCAAGGCAGTAGTTAAAGATAACACATCAAAGATTGAGCTTGTTGGCATAACTAATGATCAGATGAGTTGAGTATATTATGGTATGTGTTTGATGCAGATCTAATGGCAGGATGATCGGTTATGATGTTGTCATTGATGTCAACTAGGTGTTTATTTGTTGACTGTGTTCTTGATAAGTAGAGGAATGATCAGTTGAATGAATCTCAAGTTATGTTGAGAGCTAGAGTGTATGATTGTGATGGATGATCCATTGATGTCTCTAGATGGTATATCTATGACTGCATAGGTTCAAGTTAAGTATAGGTTGAGTTATGATCAGATGAATAGGTACAAGTAAGTTGGCAGAGCAGCAGATGACTAGAGTTGAATGAGTCGCTCTTTATGAAGAACAAAAATGAAGCTAGTGTATGTGGTCATACATATGTGATCTAGACAGGCATATCTACCTAATCCTATGACTGCATCATGATTAGAGATCGGAGGAATTAGCATGATGCGGTCATAGGATTAGATGAAAACCTAGGAGCTTGAGGAAGCACAGGTTGAGAAGGCGGTAAAGAAACCAGAATAGTAGGCTGAGGGTTATTCTGTGTGTGATAAGCATGTGAAACAAAATCTGTGTTATCCAAAGAAATCGAAAGGATCTCTAGGTTTACCCTTAATTGTTATTCAAGGACATCATTTTATCATCAACAAAGGTTTAGGATATAGCATTTTAGGTGTATCAATGTTGCAAATAGTGGGACATGATGGTAACCATGCACACACCCTATGGTAAAGGTTAGTTGAAGAGGTTGTGGAGGAGAGTGAAATAGGAATAGGATCAATGGAGATCTCATTCGAACAATTTTCATCCTCACTTCCATGTACCTCATTAAGGGATCTATCCTTTTGTACAATAAAAGCCTCATAAAAGTATTCAAAACAAGAATCATACATGTTGAACACAAAGTAACACTACAAGCATGAAAAATGTATAAAAAAATTGTATTTTAAAGAAATTTTGCAATTTTTTTGTATTTTTGAAATATAAATGCAAGAGCATACAAGAAATCTACTTTTATAAGCATGTAATGTGTAACACAAAATGAAAATCTAACACCAAAAAGAAAGAGTTGTCGTAAACAGGTTTACCAAAATGTAAGGTTGGAAAATGTGATGGAATAGGAAAGGGTTTTTAACAATGCACCTAATAGAAGCCCTAAACCATTATTCTCCACCATACATGTAAATTTAATGATATGGAATATAGATCTAAACATGCTTGTAAAGAATTCTAAAATTAAATAAGATGAAATACATACCTCATAATAAAGCTGATCTGGAAATACCTTTTTTCTGGTGTCTGTATTCAGTTTCAGGAAATTTTGCAAACAAATTTGGCCTGGAAACACAGAAACAGAGAAAACCCAGAAACCTTCTATCTTTCTGAGAAAGGTCAACCTTGACCCAAAATAGGGGTAAGATCTTACCCCGGGGCACAATATTACCCCTTTATGTCGACCTTGACCTCCACTATTCCGATGAAAAATCTGTTTGTGGATCCCAGAAGTTTTCCAAAAAGGGTACTCAAATATACTCTGTAACTCCTGAAATAGCAACTGTAGATATCTGAAAATGGTATTTTGGGGTGGCTATATAGGGTTTTGCCTTATTCAAACCCCTGTTTTGGTGATCTCCACCTCCACGAATAGCTGGATGTAATAGAACATGTGTGTGTATTGAATGTGCAATGCCAAGATCTAATCCTCTAGATTAAAAACCCTAGCATGAATTGATATGAGAAAGAAATGCATAGATTTGAATGTGATAAAGAAAGCATACCAAGCCCCCAAGGCTAAAGTACTCCTACCAAAATCACAATCTATAATTACTACCCCATGATTGTATCTTTGAATGCTTGAATGTTGAAAATGGTGGATCAAGGAAGAAGAGATCTTTCTTGCTCCAAAGGAATGTCCACAATGGTTTGTCCACAAAAATGCTTGATGTCAATAATGTCTTGATCTTCTATATCATCCTGTTTCAATCTTGCATCATCACTTCACCATCGCTTGCTTGCTTCAATCGATAGTGTCTCCATTTGATGGATACTTGGTGTGTAGAAATGAAGGCAAAAGAGAGTGCTTATATAGAGATTTCAAGGTAAGGCTCCTGGGAAATGTAAGGGTCCATAATTCAAATTTCACCTTGAATTATGGTCCAATAACAATAACCAACCAGGGAGGGAAAAGAATTAAATGAATTTTAAATTAAAACCCTTCCACATTCAGATTCAGAGGCCCAACATTGATTTCGGGGCCCGCTGGGACCATAATTTGAAAAGGGGGACTAAAACCTGACAGGGGTCAAAGTCAACCTTGACCTTGACCTAGGTCAAGGTCAACCTTGACCTTGACCCAAAGGTCTAGGCTCAGTCACTTTTGAGAACAGGAGGCCCTAGAGTAGGCCAGAGACTTGGAAATGGTGAGAAAACAGGGCAAAGTGCTAGAAAAGGGCACAAAGACCTAGAATGAATGTGATGAGGGATAGGAGGACCTATACCTAGATCCTACCTAGAAAATAGAGCATAGATAAGGGAAATCAAGGAGAATCCTCGGGATCCTAACCCTAATTTCACCTAGAATGAAGGAATCAAGTGCAAATGCATCCTAAATGAAAATCTATCATGATAAATGCACTAAATGAGGGTGCTAAACCTACCAAGATGGAAGTGCTTCCATTTTAAGATGATACACATAGTTGATTGATTTTGATTTAATTAATCCAAATGGATCAAATTTAATTATGTTTTCTATTGACCATTTTTAGGTGTATACATGTGTAAATACCGATTAATGCAATGCATACAAAGGAAATCTAGACAAGGAGGATCTAACCACCAAAATCAAAATCAGGAAATATCATAAGTCAAGCTCACCAAAATGTATAATATAAAATGGGGATCATGTAAAAGGGCTATTTCCTTCAGTTTATATACACATTGGAATGCAAAACCACCCTAATACAAATATGACTAACACCACTTGGAAGATGCTAATGCAAATATCCATGCTTGAGTAGTTTTGATTCCTTTTTGTTGATTATGAATGAGAGAGAAAGGGGTGATATTAATATTTTAAAAAAACTAAATAGGAATAGATCTGATCTAAATCAATTAAGAAAACTAATGTGAAAGAAGAGGGAGAATGATTTGAATGCACCTAGAAATGGAATAGAAAGAGTGAACTTTCAACCTTGAATTCTGATTGTCAAAGTGTCAGAATGAGTTGTAGTTGGAAATCTAAGACCTGAAGGTTGTGAACCGACTCCTTGCCAAACTACAGTAAAAAATGGCTAGAATAGAGTGGGCAGTTGGTGTGTTCCTAGGAACATATTAACTTTGGTGATGTGTTCCTGACACTTTCAAACAAAACTTTCATGAAACTTGCAATTGTTCCTATACTGTCCATAAAATATTCAACAGCTCTATAACCTATTCCTGCACACACAAAAAATAGGGAAAAGGTTGGGAAAAAAGGTTTTCCTTGGTCAAAACCCTGTTTAGGACTCAACCTTGAGATTAAATTGAAATTACATAATGAAAGATGAAATAAAAGCTAGATCTGAAACACAAATCCACCTTATACCTTGATGAAACAATGCTTCTTTGGATGTGATCACAAGTGTTGATACAATAGTTTGATCTCCACAAAAACCTAATAGTAAATCATGAAACAAAGTCTTGAATGATGGATGTTATATTTTACCACAATTCTTTATGAAGAACAAGAATACTATGAAGGATTGAAGACTTGGATGCTTTATTGTAGAAGGGGTCCTTGATCTTCATTTGCTTGCTTGATCATGAATTCTTGAAAACCTTATATAGAATTCTTTCACTTGATAATAGATGCTTGAGACCAGTAATTGATGTCAAAATGAGGAGATGTAGGGCATTTATATACTAAATGCATCTTTTCAAGGGTTAAAACTTAGGCAGGCCAACCACGAGAACTTTTCTCCCACAAAAACCTTGAGACGAGACCTTTCCCCAAATTTGGGCCCAAAGCCCTAGGAATAGATCACCATTGATGATGTGTTCCACCTTAAACATGTTAACATTTGGCTTGGGGGTCCCATCCAATTAGTAAATGCAAGATAAGTACAAACAACTCATTATGATGTCGAGAAAATATTTTGAGGTCATAAAAAGTCAAATAGGGCCTAGGAGATGAAATGAATTTTGTGATTGGAGGAAAAAATGAAGGAGGCCACTTAGAAATAAGGTCTTACCTCAAGTTTTGAAGAAATTGAATCAATATAAGACCTATAATGTTAATCTGAAGGTCCAATAAGTGTAAGGAGATGTGAAATCAATGTGGGAACCCATACATACTAAAATGGGGCTAAAATGAGCACCTAATTAGGTTTTCTTACTTTTTAGGATGATATAAGTATATGATATGATAATAACATCTACAATGATTTGGTCATGATATATCGACATTTGAACCAAATGAGGAATTAAATGGTAATTACTTTACCTAGAGAGCACATTGGCATATAGAACAAAAAGTTAACAATAATTAACTATAATGGTATAGAATGATGGAAGTTTGATAGTAAAAATAGGAGGATTTCCTAAGAAAATCACAATATATTAGATTTGTTTGCCTTGGAAATTGATAGGTACATCTTTATTCTTTGAATTTTCTTTGTATGTAAGGTGTGCATGGTAGAAAAAGTAGCAATGTCTATGCCTTATCTCTCCTTTGAGCTTCTGGCTAGATTGAGCAAGCGACTTTCATTATTTTTTTATCTTGCCTCAGTATGGAAAATATACTATTCAACACATAAGCATATTAATCTATCTATCAGTGAAATATTGATGTGGAGTACTGTCTTTTGTTTCTTTGGATCTTCCCACCAAGAATGGGAGAACCTAGATTAAAAAAATCTAGGTTGTCTCTCATCCTTGATGGTCGAACTTGATTAACACTAATTCTACTCTTTGTCAGTATTTAAATGATGTAAAGGTCAATTTGGTCTTATTGTTGAGAGTCTAAAATATATGATGGAGATCTTCCTTGTTATGACTAATGTGGTATAACATATAGGAATGGAACTATAGTTGGTAGAGTATACCATATTGATCATTCCCTTTGGTCTTATGCATCTCTTGATTTTGAGGATGGATATCATATGAAAAATAAGTAATTAGATTTGATTGTTGTAATGAATGAAATTGGTGATAGTTAACAGTACTTGAATATGGCATTATTGAAAACAACCATCAAGAATCATAAACATGGAATGACCTTAATACTAGAACATGGCTCATCTAACTCCTAGGTAAATTTATTGCTATATTCTTTAAGGAATTTTGAGATTGATTTGTTTTCTGAATGGCTACAAAGACTCCAAACACAATTATATTTGATGCTAATATTTTTAACATGATGACTAATAAGTGCCTTTGAGATATTTTGGTTGTTGTAAAAGGGATGTGTAGGTAAAGAATGAGCCATCTATGACATGAGATGAATCTCAAGTTTGACTTTTTTGGATGAGCCATTGTATCAATATGGAACATCATCTTCTTTTGTATTGGTCTATAGATGCCTCTTGTCTTCCTCAAGGCATCAGTTGCTAGGTGATTAGAGGATCTAGTGGTTAGCTTGGTAGCTTGTGTTAGTACTTGCATCCAATGTATGAGTGGATCAATACAGTGTGTTGGGTTTTGTATCAACTAGTTGGACCCCACACATTAGGTTATCATTGGTATTGTTGGTCAAGGATGTGGCTCCTAGAGGGCTTGTAACTATGTTGTAAGATTTTGTATCTAAATTGGCAATGTGTCGCTATGTTGTAGTTATGTTTTAGTTCTTTCTGAGCTACAACCGAAGGTTTTCTTCATGGTTTTTT